>JAMRYI010001269.1:0-34996 GCA_029231635.1 Ditylenchus weischeri
GGTTTTGAATCTATTTGTAGTGAGATGAGCTACAAAGTGAGGGGTAACTTACTTGAGAGAAGTTTTAAAAAAAATAGGTCAAAAACCAAATTCCACAGACCTCTTTTTGAATTTGGGAAAAAGGGATGGTCTATTTTAGAGTCGTCAAAATCCAGGTAGAGCATGTTCGATGAAAGGAGTGATAAGTTATTCATCAAATTTGAGTAAACAAAATACTTTTGGATGGATTTTAGATAGCTCAGAATCAACAAATTACAAAATTCAAAAATTTGGAAATTTATCATTTTGCATACCAAGGAGTCATATATTTCGGTTTGCAGAATGTTATAAAAAAGTGATATATGGAGTAAAACATACCTTATCTTTATATGAAAATATACAAACTCAAAATTCAATGATTTCAACAGATTTAAAATCAGAATCTAAGTTTACAATTATTAAAATTCATTGGATGATTCCAAAAATTATACCGAATTTAGATATGGAAATAAAATTACTGAAAATGTTCGATAGTAAATTTATTTTCAAATAACAATATATATCTAGACAGCTTGAAAATCATAATGTTCCAGCGGGAAATACTGATTTTACATGGTCACTAGCTTCAAAATATGAAAAAATTAAATACTTTGTGATAGGATTTCAAACTAATCGTGATAATAATTACAACAATGCGTCAAGATTTTATCATTGTGATTTTGAAACAATACGTACAGAATTCTAATTGAAGATAGTTCTGCCCACAATACATCGAATCAGAGCCATAAGGATAATGCTCAAACTCTCGATCATTTGTCTCGAAGATAATGAAATCGTGCTTATTGGAGATGGCACTCACGACAACCTGAAAAGCTAAACAATTACCGAATTTTCTCTATTAATTTTTTCTCTCTGATAGTTACCCCTCATAGGCACTCTATGAATCGGCCCGAAAAATTCATTCAGCAGATTTCTTAGTCTCCGAAATCTTGGTTGATTCCATTTTTTAGATTTCCGTTGAGAAGCCAAAAATCTCAAAAACGACCCCAAAATTTTATCGATTTTTAGGTGTTGAAACATAATTACCCCGGGGTGACTAATAAAATACGGTACTTGCGAAAAACTACGAAGCATAAAAAGCGATTTGTGGACTAGAGTGCCAAACTAGAACTAACGAAAAATTTCCGAAAATTGGGTTAAAAAAGTATCAGACCCAGCAGGAGAGCGAATTTCAAAAAAGTATGTTTAATAAAAAAAAAATTATATGCAGTGGCAGTTTTTGAAAAAAAATATGCCTTGGTCCCTCAAGCCGGCTTTTCAAAAAACATTAATAAAAATCTCATATTCTCATATTTATAATCTCATATTTACACCTTTTTCAGGCTTGGGCAAGGTTGGACCAGCGTACTCTGGAACGGACTAAAACACTTTTTTCATATTTTTTTAAGCTTCGAGCAACATGTCTGAGTCCATAATAACTCCGAGTTAGGGCTCTTCACATTATATAATGAAAGCTCATCCCCTTCTAAAATGACGAGTGACCACCATGCTGAAACGATATAGCGTGCTTGCTGTCCAACACCACAACGCATCTGTGTATTTGATCATTCGGCTCAGTCGTTGTAAAATGCATATTCTCACAACGCGCAGCATTTGCTTTATCCATTCATAATCTAAACAAATATTTTTTTTTAATATCCTTTCTGACATACTCTTTCACTAACCCATTATCGAGAGATGAACCGTTTTCCAAACTCAAAATAACTAATATTTAAAAAGCCGAATGAAGAATAAAATTCGTTTTATCGCATAACATGGAATCAAGTATTTACACGTTTTTAGACGTTTTAAGCTCTGTTATGTGAAAAAAAACGTGTTTTTTGAATTGGGAAAGCGGTTTTTGAAGAAACTTTTTGCCTAAATTTGACCAATTTGACCATTTTTTTTTATTTTCAGAAATTTCGGTCATTTTATCTTTACTAAACGATACTTTTATAACCAAACAACCAAACTATAAGAATAACCAAACATCAATTGCCATTGCTGAAGAGCATTCTTTATTCGCATCGGATACCCAGAAAAAGGCAAGGAAAAAGGCATCTCTAGGGTGAGCTAGTGCCGTGGACTTCCTTTTACGGAGTCCTCCCAAAAGTGTGTTTTGACCACTTATTCAAGCTTTTCAGGTCGTAATTAGTCGAAAAAACATGTTTTCAGGATTGGGAAAGACATTTTTCGAGAAAAAAAATTTTGATCAAAAATCGACTTTTTTACCAAAAATTTTCATTTTTCATGCTTCGGTCAAACACTTTTTTCTCTCTTGCTTTTAAATTTATGGACGCCTCGATGTTGTTGGTATGCGCACCAGTAACCGGATCCTTGAAATGAATCGAGTGATTCACCTAAAACAAGGAAACGTTACTTCACATAACAACCCACATGCTGGCTTATATAAAAGCCCTGGGAATGGATACAACATGCAGCAAGTCGCTCGGATTAATCTCTAGGGTGAGCTAGTGCCGTGGAGTTCCCAACTCTCAAGCCCCTACGCCTCCGGGGCGTAGGCTTGGGAACTTGGTTGAACTCCACGACACAAGCGCACCCTAGAGACCACTCGTGCTAACAAACTGTGCAAGGTTAAATCCATGCGCAGTTTACTTTTGTATGTGGCAGAGCCCGCATGTGGGTTTATGCTCCAAACGAAAAAAGGAATACCTTGAGATGGATGTAGCCTTCGTCATTTAAGCAGTCGTACGCCTTCCAAAGTCCGACACGATTGTTAGAAACAATAAATTTAAAAAGCAAGAGAGAAAAAAGTGTTTGACCGAAGCATGAAAAATGAAAAATGAAAATTTTTGGTAAAAAAGTCGATTTTTGATCAAAATTTTTTTTCTCGAAAAATGTCTTTCCCAATCCTGAAAACATGTTTTTTCGACTAATTACGACCTGAAAAGCTTGAATAAGTGGTCAAAACACACTTTTGGGAGGACTCCGTAAAAGGAAGTTTAGCCCAGAAAAATAAAAACATGAATCAACCATGGTTGGTTGATAGATTGTACTAAGCCCAGGTATCCTAGTTTTTGGGTATGTTTGGCCGCTTTGCGGCCAAAGACCCAAGGGTTACAATAAAATGAAGTTTTAAATTAGAATTGGCATTGCGAAAAAAAATAATTTTTTGAAGTAAAAAGGCGTTAATGCGGCAAAATGAAGTGATTTGGACCAGAAATTGGACCAAAAATTTTACCCTACATATAACCAATTCTAAACACACTTTTTTTAACACGCAAAGGGCTGAGTGTACTAACGGTAGCGAAATGCTCAGCCAGTCTCGCTGAGTATGTTTACAAAAATGGAAAATTCAAAAAGTCACTTTTTGGCCACTCCAGGTGCACTTCTTTTTTTTTCCTATTTTTGAATTCGCGAGCTTTCTACTTTGAATCCCCAAGCCCCACCCTTACTTTAGGCTTAGGTCTTAGGCTTAGCCTTTAGGCTTAGGATATGGCTAAGCCTAAAGGCTAAGCCTAAAACCTAAGCCTAAAGTAAGGTCGGGCTTGGTGTCCATAATTCTTTTCAGCCATACTACCACCATCCACCCCCACTTTTCTACTTTTCAGCCATACTACCACCATCCACCCCCACTTTTCTACTTTTCAGCCATACTACCACCATCCACCCCCACTTTTCTACTTTTCAGCCATAATACCACCATCCACCCCCTTTTCTACTTTTCAGCCATACTACCACCATCCACCCCCACTTTTCTACTTTTCAGCCATACTACCACCATCCACCCCACTTTTCTACTTTTCAGCCATACTACCACCATCCACCCCACTTTTCTACTTTTCAGCCATACTACCACCATCCACCCCCACTTTTCTACTTTTCAGCCATACTACCACCATCCACCCCCACTTTTCTACTTTTCAGCCATACTACCACCATCCACCCCCACTTTTCTACTTTTCAGCCATACTACCACCATCCACCCCACTTTTCTACTTTTCAGCCATACTACCACCATCCACCCCACTTTTCTACTTTTCAGCCATACTACCACCATCCACCCCCACTTTTCTACTTTTCAGCCATACTACCACCATCCACCCCACTTTTCTACTTTTCAGCCATACTACCACCATCCACCCCCACTTTTCTACTTTTCAGCCATACTACCACCATCCACCCCACTTTTCTACTTTTCAGCCATACTACCACCATCCACCCCCACTTTTCTACTTTTCAGCCATACTACCACCATCCACCCCCACTTTTCTACTTTTCAGCCATACTACCACCATCCACCCCCACTTTTCTACTTTTCAGCCATACTACCACCATCCACCCCCACTTTTCTACTTTTCAGCCATACTACCACCATCCACCCCCACTTTTCTACTTTTCAGCCATACTACCACCATCCACCCCCACTTTTCTACTTTTCAGCCATACTACCACCATTTACCCCAATATTTCAATCGATTTTTAGTAAATTTGAAAAAGGCGCGAATTCAAAAATAGGAAAAAAGGGAAGAAACGCATTACGTAATGCGTTTCTTCCCTTTTTTCCCATTTGGGAAATAAGGGAAGAAACGCCTACGCACCATTTTGACCATTGGGTATTTTGTACTTTGGGTATTTTGTGATTGGGTGTTTTGTCTTTGGGTATTTTGTCTTTGGGTATTTTGATCCTGCACCAAAAAATTCAGAATAATATCAAACATAATTTTTTTTGGTAAAATACCAATGGACTAACGTCACCCAGATTAACGTCAGCTCGTATAATCGTCACCTCCGACTCAGCCCCTTGGGGTGTCGTTCATCTGAGCGTCTACTGTACTTTACTACCGATATCTGGTCATCTACTTCCAATTCTTTCGTCAGGTTAATTCTAAATTCCAATTCTCAGGTTGTTTGGTTATAAACGTATCGTTTAGTGGAGATAAAATGACCAAAATGTCTGGAAATAAAAAAATCAGGTTAATTCTAAATTCCAATTCTTATCGAATTCTAATCATGTTTTCAGTCTCATTTCGCACGAAATCAATCGAAAAATCAACCAAAAAGATCAATTGAGAAAATTTTTCGAAAATCCGAAATCCGGTACGGATTCCTGGTTTTAAAATTTCCAGATTCCGGAACCCGGCTTTTTTTCACAATCCGGTCCGGAATCCGTCCGGTGCCAGACTTGCCAAACCTAAAAATATTCATAATCATTTTAGCTTCTTTTATTTTGCTATTCAATTAGGCTCCGGCACATCTACCAACAATACAAAGCAACAACACGTAATCTACAAGGAAGCTTATCAATTGGAACGAGAATCGCATCCTCTCTACAGAACTGCAATTAACGGAAGCAATGTGTTTGTTATGCCATCTGCTATAGCTTTGGACCAGATTGTTTCTGAAATTTACATGCAAATCATTTGAGGAAGCTCCACATTCGAGCAGTTCAAAGCTATGCGGTCAGCTTTTCATTTGATCATTCATTCCACGAACTGACCGAATTTCTTATCATGCTCTTGTTTATTGGGTGTAAAGAAGTCTAAAGAAGAAGCAAGGACAGGTGACCTTTCCGAGACATGCCAAAGCAGAGCCACTGGGAAAGAAAAGAAAGAGAGGTCGTCCATGCCAAGGATAAAACCCAAACATTGTTGTTGATTTAATTTCATTGTTACTGTTTATGGGTTTAACACGCAAAGGGCTGAGTGTACTAACGGTAGCGAAATGCTCAGCCAGTCTCGCTGAGCATGTTTACAAAAATGGAAAATTCAAAAAAGTCACTTTTTGGCCACTCCAGGTGCTCGAGAAGCATGGTCATTTTCGTTACCTGGTCTCCACCTAGGTATGTGAACGTTTGGTGTCGGTGCTTACTTAAATTGGTATCTCGGCAGTACTACTAATAGTGCAAAATGACCGCGAGGAGTTGTGCTATCTATTGAATATATGTGAGTCGATGTTTGTTTTCAAAAAGATTGATAACCCACCCATTGTTCAACAAAAGTCCACTTGCCCGAAATTCCTATCTTTGAGCCAAACTTTGCTTTGATTTCACACACGTTTTTGAGACTTTCGGGCAAATAAATTTTTCGAAAAAAATCAACATGGGGGACCAAGGCATGTTTTTTTTTCGGGAGGATGCACAACACGTATAGAGCCGGCCAGCATATGTTAGGACTGACTCAAACATGTTCCCCAAACTACAAAAAAACTAATAAAATCATTTTTGAGTTCGTCTTGCACCTAACCAGAGGTCATGTATGAAAAAGTATATTGAGTCGTTGTATCCAGTCGTATGACAGTCATAAAATTGAGGGCGTAAATGAGCATTTTGGGGCGCGCAAATAACTTTTAGCCTAAAAAATGTCAAAGAAAAACTTAAATTTATTAATTTATTTTTTGTTTTGAGACAAAATTGCATATATTCTAAATTTTTCTCATTTCTGGATTTTCGAACTTTGACGGGACGGATTCCGGATTTTTTTTGACGTCAAAGACCGCATCGGATTCTGGAAAATACGTACGGATTCCTAAGCCTAAATATTTTGTACGGACCTGTCGATCTGGACCCTTGCTACAATTTTACACCATCTTTTCAGTTGCATGGAGAAAAGCACAAAAAAATAGCTTTTTTCGAAAAGTAGCAGAATTTTTGATGACTCTATTCGAAGATTGCAGTCCATTGTTCGTTGAACATCCACAGAATCCTTCAAACCATGACCCACGTCAAAAACAAACGTGGGTCAATTGAGAAGGGGGTATAAAGGGGCATGCTCGTGTACCACATCAGAAACTAAAATTGCAGGGCTATCTGAGATTTGGCTCTATATGTGTTGGGGGTCCTCCCGAAAAAAACATGCCTTGGTCCCCCCATGTAGATTTTTTTCGAAAAATTTCGAAATTTTTTGCCTTGGTCCCCCCCATTGTTTTTAATTTTTTTTTTCGAAAAAATTTATTCTTTGACGCAGAACAACAACGCAGAAAGCTTGACACCAATAAAGATGAGCTATGCAAACACCATACTATTAATGACATCAATAATGTGTTCAAAAATATTCAGTTTCATAGCATTTGTGTTGTAACGGAAGATTGCTTCGCTAATGTATCCCTGAAGATGAGCTTCACGGTACTTATACGGTTCCCCCCCCCATATCGGAATTTTTCAAAACAGATAAACAGATAAAAACGTTGTTTCCAACCACTTTCCATCAAAAATTTTGACTTTTAGATTTTCTGCCTGCCTTCGGCAGGCAACCTACTCAATAGGAAGCCCCTTTGGGAGTACATGGTCAGGCCAGGGCTGACCCTTTATATATCAAGAAATATATCAAGGAAATTTAACCAATAAATAACCACTGAAAATATAAATGTAAAAATGCTAACAAAAGAACAAAATTTCACAATAATAGCAGCAACGTAGTATTTTCCCCAGCCTTGCAATGTTAATTTTAATCATTTTTATACCCCTTCTCATTGCAAGCAGGCAGCTCTTTTTTTCAAGAGATATAGATATATATTTTGAAGATATATATTTCTTGATATATAAAGGGTCAGCCCTTGGCCCGGACCATGTACTCCCAAAGGGGCTTCCTATTGAAGTAGGTTGCCTGCCGAAGGCAGGCAGGTAGAAAATCTAAAAAAGTCAAAAATTTTGATGGAAAGTGGTAGGAAACAACGTTTTTATCAGTTTTAGCGTGTAAGAATTGTTTAGAAATGGTTAAAACCTGTTTTCGAAAAAAATTCCGATATGGGGGGGGGACCGTATGAGTACCAGCTTCACTAGTTCCTCTTCTGAAAAAATATGTAGTTTCATATGATTTCACACACGTTTTTGAGACTTTCGGGCAAATAAATTTTTGGAAAAATCAACGGAGGGGACCAAGGCATGTTTTTTTCGGGAGGACCCCCAACACATATAGAGCCTGAGATTTTATCAGTTTTGGAAAAAGGTAAAAAAATTAAATAGAAAAACACAAAACCAAAAATTAAGGATCCTTGCACCAAAAAATCCATGTCTAAAATCATTATGTTTTACTCTAGTCATGCACTTGAAAATTTTTTATTAAGCCAACATTCACAAGGCAAAAATAACTGAAGAATATACATAAGGAATGGAGATCACCGGTCTAAACACTTGACTAACCAAATATACGAACTAAACACTAGAAGACCTCAATAAATTTCTTTCTTGATATAGGGTGTAGTGGATTTCTTAGGCGCTAAGCTCTTGTTCGCAGCCATCGAAGACTTTAGCAGTGGTGGACAAGGTTTGGGAGGGGGAGGTGGAAGATTGCCGTTCAGCACATCCAAAAGCTTCACCAATTTTCGAGCCTTTTCTGGATGGAAGCCAAGGTCCTGCAAATGACTGTTGGTTGATTTTGAAAAGCAGTACTAGTTAGCTGTAAGGATTTGGAAGGAAACTTTGAAAAATGACAAGTGTCGTGGGCTGAAACGTAGAGCTGATTCCCCCATTATCTGGGTGGACAGCATTTATTGGTTGATAATGCATTGCCAATGTTTTTTTTCTTATTACCGTATTTTCTCTAATTAACGCCCCCTGATTCAAAATCGTGTTTTTGGCATTGTGTTTTTGACCCACTTTTTGATCACTTCTCTCAGGCAAGTTACCACCCATTTAATAGCTCATCTTTCTGGCTTCAAAATGGGCGGTAATTTGCCTAAGAAAGTGATCAAAAGTGGACAATGCCAAACACGATGAATCAGGGGGCGTAATTAGAGAAAATACGGTAGATATGCGACGCTAGTGTCATATAAAACTCCTCAATTTCAACTTTTTTTATTTCTGACTATTGACCTTTTCAAAAAAAATTTAGTCAAAAAATTTCCGCGATTTTTTTCTGACTCTGAAAAAACACCCATTTTTGTGAGTTAGCGAGAATTCTATTCTAATTTCTTATAAGGTACCAACTAGAAGTACAGGGTGATTCAAGAAATTCACCAGTTTTCTCTTATGGACTTAAATTTTTTCTAGCTCGGATTCCGAATTTCTGTTTTTGCAGATTGATTTCTCTTGACGGAGAATTTTGTGGCTAAAGTACACAATGTGTGTGTTGCCCAAAAACGCCCAAAATCATCTTAATCGTGCTTCTTTTCATCTTTAACGTAGAGAAAATACGTTTTTAGGATTGGGAAAGCAGTTTTCCCCGAGAAAAAAAAATTTCAGGAAAAAATATTTGCCTTGGTCCCCCAAGTACTCTTGATCATAAAATACATATAGAGTCTCTTTTTGCCACGGCCCAGTTGAAGAACATGGTAAGACAGGCAAGGAAATTTTTTTGTTATTCAAGAAAAACAGGTTCAATATAAGGCTTGAAAACAATCATTTTCCAATCAAATCGAACAACATATTTTTCACTTTTATTCCCTTTAAAAATGTTTGTGCGCCAATTTAAAAAAATTTTCCTGAAATTTTTTTTCTTGGGAAAAAGTGCTTTCCCAAAAACGTATCCTAAAAACGTATTTTCTCTACGCTAAAGATGAAAAGAAGCACGATTAAGATGATTTTGGGCGTTTTTGGGCGACACACACATTGTGTACTCCGGCCAATTTTGTTTTCCGTACCTAACTCAAAAAATAAAAATTTTGAATTTTTTCACTTTTTTAACTTGTTCCCCCTTTGGTTCCAAAAAATGACCAATATTTTGATTACAAATTTTAGCGCAATTTGGACAGTATCAACACATTTGACAACAATATTTTCACGGAAAAATTTTAGGTCGAAGATTTTCATCGAAAAGCGGAATTAAGATTAAAAAATGCAAAAACGATTGACAATCAAAAAGAGAAAATGAAGGAAATGACAAAATTGAAATGAATGAGAACATACGAGAGAAATTCATTCAACATCGGCATATGATTGCTCCACAAATTCCCGCACTAAAACCAAAGGGGGGACCAAGGTAAAAAAGGGAAAAAATTCAAAATTTTTATTTTTCGAGTTAAGTACGGAAAACGAAATTCCCCGTCAAGAGAAATCAATCTGCAAAAACAGAAATTCGGAATTCGAGCTAGAAAAAATTTTAGTCCATAAAAGAAAACCGTAGAATTTCTTGAATCACCCTGTATTTCTATAAAAGTTAGTTTTTCTCAAATTTCTGAACACATCGAGCTAGTTGATATTTCATTAGAAACTAGATTTGCAGGTCTACATGTTGGCTAAATTTTTCTTTAATACTTTAAAAAACCACAAGAAAACAAGCTTCAAAAATTTGACGGGAGATTTACACATTCTGACGGGTGTTTTTTGAAAAAAAAAAGTAAAAAAATACTTACCACAAGCTCGTGGAAACTTTTTTTCTTGAAGTCGCTCATGGACAAGGAAAAGTATTCGCCCATCTAAAGCAAAACAAGATTTTTGTGTTGTGCAAAAAAATTCGCTACTTTTGTGGGTGATTCAATGTCCGAAAAGGCAAGCAATTCACAGGGGGTCTTGACTTTGCGCAATAGTTGAATGAAATCTGCAAATAGAGCGGTGAACAGGGTGAATTAAGGAGCTCAACAGTCAAACACACACTTTCCCCCACCACCTTGATCCTGTGCATACGAGCGGCATTTGGTGGTTTGGCTTGCGACTAAAAGATTATAAAAGGCGAAATAGGAAAAGAGTAAATAGACCTACCATTTTCAAGGTAGTTGCAACAGAGGTCAGAAACAAATAAAGAATGCTGCTTGAAAAAATTTTGCCTGTAACCAGTGGAATACTAAAAATTTACTTTGATGGAGCCTTCAAATATTATCCAGATTTGACTGATAAGATAAGTTGTAAATATAAAAAATGGGCTGGTCAACTAAAATCAGCTGGTCCACAGGGGAATTCCAGCACTTTCGAACAAATTCAATTTTTGGCTCTATACGCATTCGCGCCCACCCCGAAAAAAATACGCCTTGGTCCCGCCTGTTGTATTTTTTTTTAAACCATCCAGCGACTGTGTCCGCCTTTTGGTGCTCCGCGATGATGTTTTGGTCTTGAAAACGCGCTTTCATCCATTTCAATTATTTCTCCTAAAAAATCAGAGAAATAAGCTGAAGAACAGTAGAAAATTTTGCCTTCTCCTCCAATCAATGGCTGATGGTCAGAATAGTAGTCAGCTGCTTCTCTTATTTTTGCCATGTAATCGACGACGTCACCTTTATTCAAATTGAGTTCACGCACAACATGTCGATTGTCGTAATTAGAGATAGAAACGGGACGGGGTCCCGGCCGGACCGTCCCGTTGGACGAAAATTGACCCAAAATCCCGTCGGAATCCCGCCCGGTCAATTTCGAAAATCGGTCCCGTTTCACCTAAATCCCAGTCAATGAAATAAGGAAATGAAATCCACCGAATTTCTTTGAGAAGAAAGCTTTTCTTCTGCATCTTTCGGCTTTGTAGTGTAATCCGCGTGAGTTTTTGCGTGCGTAAAAAGCCCCTTTGTACTTTAGTCCGTCATTTTGATTAGTTTTTGGCACACTCGACATTTCGCCTCACCAGCTGATAACTTTTCAAATAGCCCGCTGCTCCAGATCACGCTCATCTTAATGAAAAAAACTATTGATCACAGTGGTGAAAAAAAAAACACAAAAAGGCAAACACATTTTGTCTTTGCTTCGTTGCTAAAAATGCTTGAAAAATATCAAAAATTTGGTACTTTGCAGCTTAAATTAAGACAACTGAAATCCCGGTCATTTTACCGGGATCCCGTACGGGGTCCCGCTCGGTAGGTTCACAAAATTCGGGTCCCGGTCTCAATCTAGGTGAAAAATCCCGTTCCGGAATCCCGTTGGGTGGCGTTTTTCTATCTCTAGTCGTAATCATATGCCCACATATAAAGAATAGCCAGAAGATTGTTGGTGGTCAATTTCGTTTTAGCGAAGAAAGATTGAGTTCTGAGCGATTTTCTTCAGCATCTATAATAACATTAAAATTCCAATAAAAAACAACAGGGGGACCAAGGCATATTTTTTTCGGGGTGGGCGCGAATGCGTATAGAGCCCAATTTTTTTCGATTATGGTCTACTATTTTTTCTACGGTTTCTTTAACGCAGGGATGTGATCTGTCTTTATTAATAAGATTGGCACTGTTGACCTATCCGGGGCCATTTTTCCCTTTTGTCCCCCCTTTGGTTTTTTTTGAAAATTTTGATGTGAAATATTTCCAAAATGTCTCCAGGGTTAGGCCTAGGCTCAATTTGTGTTCACAAATTTCACATCAAAATTTTCAAAAAAAAACCAAAGGGGGGAACAAAGGGAAAAATGGCCCCGGATAGGTCAATAGGGCCATAAGATTTGTCCTTATTTTGGGGACTCCAAATCTTATTTATTTTTAAGATTTCACGTCAAAATCTTATTTTTTGGCACAGAAATGGCAATAAGCACTGGATAAAATACCATATTTCGCCAAAATATCCCTGAATTTCCTTTTTTTTATCAAATGTCCTTATTTTCAAAATTTGGAGATCTCATCTCTGTTTTAACGTTTGTTGAGCATTTTCGCCAAAAACGTATTTTCCGCTAATAATTGCCTTGCAGGACCGAAGTCACACTTTAGGTGAAAAAAAAATAGGCGGCCTTTGCCTTAAAAGGGGGAATTTTAGCTTAGAATGCCCAAAATATGCTAAAAACAACAGGGTCGTCGACCATAACTGAAAACAAAATGAAAATTTTTAGATTAGGCCATTTTTACAAGTGCTTATTCTTTTCCAGAAATTAAGGACGGACAAGGCAAGACGCTATTAAAAGTCTTACTCTACTCTATATCACTACTTTTTTATAACCAAAAAATTTAGAAAAGTCAAAATTAAAGAATTTTCATAATAATTTTTTAATAGATGTGACTAAATTCTTGCCCGGAAAGTCTGAAATTTTGCCCCTTTTTAATCAAAATCGGGTCAATTTCTCCGTTTTGGCGCATTCGACGAAAAAATCGTTAAATTTACCCGGTTTTTATTAAAAAGGGGCAAAAAATAATTATAAAGGGGTAAGAATTCAGACTTGAGGGACAACAATTCAATTTGATCCTTTTTTAATTAGTTAAGAAAATGAGACCCTAGTGTAGAATACACCAACCCCCCAACCAGACCCCGGAAAAAGTGCGTAAAACACTTATTAGTCACAACTTCCATACGCTGGCCTACCCCTAAGCCTAAGTAAAGAGCACCCAAATATATGTTCCAGACCCCAGAAAAAGTGCGTGAATCACTCATTAGTCACAACTTCCATACGCTGGCCTACCCCTAAGCCTAAGTAAAGAGCACCCAAATATATGTTGCAGACCCAGAAAAGTGCGTGAAACACTTATTAGTCACAACTTCCATACGCTGGCCTACCCCTAAGCCTAAGTAAAGAGCACCCAAACATATGTTCCAGACCCCGGAAAAAGTGCGTGAATCACTCATTAGTCACAACTTCCATACGCTGGCCTACCCTAAGCCTAAGTAAAGAGCACCCAAATATGTTCCAGACCCCGGAAAAAGTGCGTAAAACACTTATTAGTCACAACTTCCATACGCTGGCCTACCCTAAGCCTAAGTAAAGAGCACCCAAATATATGTTCCAGACCCCGAAAAGTGCGTGAATCACTCATTAGTCACAACTTCCATACGCTGGCCTACCCCTAAGCCTAAGTAAAGAGCACCCAAACATATGTTCCAGACCCCGGAAAAGTGCATAAAACACTTATTAGTCACAACTTCCATACGCTGGCCTACCCCTAAGCCTAAGTAAAGAGCACCCAAATATATGTTCCAGACCCCAGAAAAAGTGCGTGAAACACTTATTAGTCACAACTTCCATACGCTGGCCTACCCCTAAGCCTAAGTAAAGAGCACCCAAATATATGTTCCAGACCCTAGAAAAAGTGCGTAAAACACTCATTAGTCACAACTTCCATACGCTGGCCTACCCTAAGCCTAAGTAAAGAGCACCCAAACATATGTTCCAGACCCTAGAAAAAGTGCGTGAATCACTCATTAGTCACAACTTCCATACACTGGCCTACCCTAAGCCTAAGTAAAGAGCACCCAAATATGTTCCAGACCCCGGAAAAAGTGCGTAAAACACTTATTAGTCACAACTTCCATACGCTGGCCTACCCCTAAGCCTAAGTAAAGCACCCAAACATATGTTCCAGACCCCAGAAAAAGTGCGTAAAACACTTATTAGTCACAACTTCCACTGGCCTACCCTAAGCCTAAGTAAAGAGCACCCAAATATATGTTCCAGACCCCAGAAAAAGTGCGTAAATCACTTATTAGTCACAACTTCCATACACTGGCCTACCCTAAGCCTAAGTAAAGAGCACCCAAATATATGTTCCAGACCCTAGAAAAGTGCGTGAATCACTCATTAGTCACAACTTCCATACGCTGGCCTACCCTAAGCCTAAAGAGCACCCAAATATATGTTCCACCCCAGAAAAAGTGTGAAACACTCATTAGTCACAACTTCCATACACTGGCCTACCCCTAAGCCTAAGTAAAGAGCACCCAAATATATGTTCCAGACCCCAGAAAAAGTGCGTGTAAACACTTATTAGTCACAACTTCCATACGCTGGCCTACCCCTAAGCCTAAGTAAAGAGCACCCAAATATATGTTCCAGACCCAGAAGAAGTGCGTAAAACACTTATTAGTCACAACTTCCATACGCTGGCCTACCCTAAGCCTAAGTAAAGAGCACCCAAATATATGTTCCAGACCCCAGAAGATGTGCGTAAAACACTTATTAGTCACAACTTCCATACACTGGCCTACCCCTAAGCCTAAGTAAAGAGCACCCAAATATATGTTCCAGACCCCAGAAAAAGTGCGTAAAACACTTATTAGTCACAACTTCCATACACTGGCCTACCCCTAAGCCTAAGTAAAGAGCACCCAAATATATGTTCCAGACCCCAGAAAAGTGTAAAACACTTATTAGTCACAACTTCCATACACTGGCCTACCCCTAAGCCTAAGTAAAGAGCACCCAAATATATGTTCCAGACCCCAGAAAATGCGTAAAACACTTATTAGTCACAACTTCCATACACTGGCCTACCCCTAAGCCTAAGTAAAGAGCACCCAAATATATGTTCCAGACCCCAGAAAAAGTGCGTAAAACACTTATTAGTCACAACTTCCATACACTGGCCTACCCTAAGCCTAAGTAAAGAGCACCCAAATATATGTTCCAGACCCCAGAAAAAGTGCGTAAAACACTTATTAGTCACAACTTCCATACACTGGCCTACCCTAAGCCTAAGTAAAGAGCACCCAAATATATGTTCCAGACCCCAAAAAGTGCGTAAAACACTTATTAGTCACAACTTCCATACACTGGCCTACCCCTAAGCCTAAGTAAAGAGCACCCAAATATATGTTCCAGACCCCAGAAGATGTAAAACACTTATTAGTCACAACTTCCATACACTGGCCTACCCCTAAGCCTAAGTAAAGAGCACCCAATATATGTTCCAGACCCCAGAAAAAGTGCGTAAACACTTATTAGTTACAACTTCCATACGCTGGCCTACCCTAAGGCTAAGCTTAAACTTGTTGTTCCAAAGGGTAGTTACAACGATTTTCAGAAGGTCTGATTTTAGGGAGGGGAGATCTATACTAGCGCCGAAAAAGATTTTTTTAAAGGATGAAATCGAGTAATTTTGATTGATGAAGTCAAATAAAAAATTAAAAAAGCCGATTTTTCGATCAGAATTTAAATTCTATAAAAAAAATCGAAAATTTTTTTGCGCTCGAAAATATCCCTTGAATATGATTTTCACAGTTTTGAGGCAAAGACAAAAATATTCAATTCGTAATGGATTTGGTCGTGAACCAGAAAGACGATGAAGCACATTAAAATAAAAAGGAAATAGCAGATTACGAAATCCAAAGGATCTCAATCTTATCTTTAGATTTCGTAATCCTGCCAAAAAGTGATAATTGCCTCATAAATAAAAATAATAAAAACAAATTATTTGGACGATAACTAAAAAAATGGCTGATCCAATGTTGTGTTGGAATATTTCCAACGCTTGCTTTAGCTGTTGCTTATTTTGTCTGCTGTAAATATATACATAAAAGAGGAATAGCCGAAAAAAGTGCAATTAACATATTTCTGCCACGTCATCAGAACAGAACCAAAGTCATTTGTAAATAAACACGGTACTCATGTCGTTTAGTCCCCCCCCCCTTTTTTGAAATATTTTTCAAAAATTTTTGTTGTTGAGCAGATTAATTTTCAACTGCATTAATTTTTAACTGCATGGCTAAAGTACACCCCGTCGGTGTCGCCCAAAATCGCCAAAAATGATGTTATTTCGATGTTCTGACCGCCGAAACGTGTTTAAAAACACCTTGTTAGGATTGGGAAGAGAATTTTGAGACTATCCAAAAAATTTTTTTGGTACCACAGGGGGGACTACAAGGCAAACCCAATTTGACCGTCCCCAAGGCAATTTGGGCAGATTTTTAATATTGCCTAACATTTTCTTTTATAGTGTTTAAAACACCTTTTATGATTGGGAAGAGAGTTTTAAACAACTTTTATAGCTTAGGCTAAGGCGTAGGCGTGGTGTTTAGCTTAGGTTTAGGCTATACTCTGCTTTCGTCTTGCAATGAAAACGATGTGTCCATAGGCTTGTTATTTTGGGTTTTTGCCTTGTCCTCTGTGGTACCAAAAAATTTTTTTGATAGTTCTCAAGAACTTTCTTCCAATCCTAACAAGGTGTTTTAAACACGTTTCGGCGGTCAGAACATCGAAATAACATCATTTTTGGCGATTTTCGGCGACACCGACGGGATGTACTCCGGCCAACTGCATTTTTTGGTTGATCTTCAAAGGGGCATGCCCACGCTAATAGAGGGAACGAATTTCAAAAATTTTCCTAGTTATTAACTTAACTTATTTCACAAAACCACACCTAAAATTTAATTCAGGTCTTGTTTTTGTTAGAAACCGTTGAAAAATCCATACAGAAGTCCAGTAATTAGGAAAATTTTGAATTCCGGGCACCCCTTTAAGCAATGGAATTCCTCCGTGGGCTCAATCTTTATCAGTTACTACCTTTTGTGCACCAGGAGAATGACAATGAATTCTCTCTCTGGATACTTTCTGGAAACAAGTAAAAGAGTTACATGATGTTATGCAATATCATGTAATCTCTACATAGTATTTGGGACGGGGAACGTCTGTCGCCAATTTGAGTACATGTTTGGTCACAAAGCAAAACTTTTTTTAGTGTATTATTTTACTTACATGTTTATACTCATTCGAAAGCTCTTAATGGTGGAGGACCTTCGCAATCAGGTTTGAAGATTGCTGTGAAAAATTGAGATTTTGCGCCTTGAAAGTGAAAAGTGGTGGTTTTCAGAGTTAATCTTATGAGTGCCCATTTGGTCACAAGGAAAACTTTTTTTAGTGTAATATTTTTATTTGCTGTTTATACTCATTCGAAAGCTCTTTCAATGGCGGAAGACCTTCGCAATCAGATTTGAAGATTGTTGTAAAGAAATTGAGATTTTGCTCTTTGAAAGTGAAAAGTGGTGGTTTTCGTTGTTAATCTTACAGTGCCCATTTGGTCACAAGGAAAACTTTTTTGGTGTAATATTTTTATCTGCATGTTTATGCTCATTCGAAAGCTCTTCAATGGCGGAGGACCTTTTGCAATTAGATTTTAGATTGTTGTGAAAAAAATTGAGATTTTGCCTATTAAAGTGAAAAGTGATTTATATTTGAATTTCAAAATACGATATAGGCGCCGATAGGCGCCTGCTGTCCTTGTTACACATTTTTCTAATAAGCGCCCAGCGTGCTTATTAGAGCAGGGGCGTTATTGGAGCGGGGGCGCTTATTAGAGGAAATACGGTATGTTATCTATGTTTTCATGAATGAAAGTATAGCCTGTGTTATATATAAAATAAAACTAAAAAAAATTCTAAAAATATTTCAAAAAAGGGGGGACTAAACGACATGAGTGCCACACTTTTTGTTTTTTGCAACATTTTTTAATAAAAAAAAGACAGGTAAAAAGTGTTTTGACAGGTTTATTATAAAATTATGCATATTTGAATTCCTGCTCCCAATAATACAATGCGATTCAAAATTTTACGCTCACCCATTTTTTTAATGGTTTGATCTGGAAAAAAAGAAAGGCAGTTTACCATAAGATAGACCACATACTCGACATTGTCTCGTGAAAAGATAAATTTTCGGGCAGGACTGCCAAATTCCTGGCTCTCCCGAAATCACGTTCCAACCACTTTCTCGCGCGTTTCAGCTTCTAAAACATGCAGAAAACGTGTTTTAGGGCCTGGCAGAGCATTTTCAAAAATTTGTTTGACTACTAAAAGAATTGGACTACAAGAATTAACAGTTTTGAAATAAAAACTATGCTAGCTCAAATAGAAAAAAAAATAATGCATCTTAGCGTCCAACAGAAGATGCGGATTTATGCAATATCAAATGGATTTTGAACAAGAGTGAGTAGCACGATGTCATTTTCGAACCGTAAGGTCTAACAAATCGGCAATTTAGACACATACAATCAACCCTCGATTGAACGATACCCCGATTTAACGACACTTCTGAATTGATTTGGTTGGTTTTCTCTAAAATTGCGTAGGAAAGACCCTTGATTTTGCGATACTTTTTACCCGATTGCTGTAAAAAAAACCTTTGATTTAACGATACAGTTAAGCCTCTACATAATGTAAATACAAAAAGGTTTGTCAGTAAGTAGACTCAACAATTTTTTACCTTAATTTTTGCATTTTTGTGCCACTAATGTTTTGACAATATGGTCGCCGATTTAAGCGATCGTTTTTTAGAAAGCCAAATTTTTTTTCAGAAAAGCAATTTTATATAGTGTCCGTCTTTTCGATACTAAGGGACACACTATAGTGAGACTTTGCCTTTTCAGAAGAGAAGTAAAAACGTCGAAAATTGAGGTGAAAAAGTGTTGAGCCATAAGCAAGAACCAAGATTTTGGTTGCATAATGTGTGTACAGTCAAGCATTGAGAATCTTCCAGCGCTATGCCGATACAGTCTCTGATCCTGCCACTCTCAAATTGCTTGATAAACTGGATCTATATTATTATATTACAGTAGACCAGAGCCTATCGGCGCCTCTATAGTATTTCGAAATTTCAATGAGGGGCTATGACTTCATTCATAAAAATAGGTATATCCCTATTAGAACTCATTTTTTTCGCCTGTTCTTTTTTTTAAAAACAAAAGCTGACATTCTGTAGAACACGATGGTATTACAGCGACAAAAGTGATTTCGCTATCTACGACCCGTTCTGGCCTTCGAAGTAAAAAAGCGTTATTCACCCACCCACCCACACATGCCAAATACTATATAAGATATCTATATATCTCTATATTAAGAACGATACAAGAGTATGAAGCAGAAATCAATTCCAGGTTATTTTGCTCCTGAAGAATGATTGACAGCCAAAATCATTGATATTGTCTCGTTTGACAACTTCTTTGTTTTGGTTCTGCCTTCCAACATCCTGGTTATTGTTCTTCCTTCCAACAGGAAGTGGTAAATGTTGGGAAATGTTTTGCTGTTAGGAAATTTAATAAAACCTCGATTTAACTTACGGCATGTGAAATTAAGACAGACTGTCGCTTTAACATACCCCCGATTTAACATACCTCTTGATTTAACATACGACTTCACTCGGTCCCCAGCCCGTATGTTGAATCGTGAGTCGACTGTATAATCCTTACCCGACCACCAAAACACTAGCTGAATAGAGCAATGACAAATGATTTTACTTCAAGTTCCCTCATAAAATAACTAATTATATTACGTTTTTAACGGCCCGCTTGACAATCTCGGCTGAATGTGATGGCGGAAAGGTCTTGTCAATCGAGCTATTGATGCGCACCTCTTTGCTGATACGCAAGCTTGTCAAGGCGAACCTAGATTAAGTTTGAATAGCAGGGTAAATCTTAACAACGCAAACTCCAGATTAAAAAAATTTGGTGATTTCGGATAGTTTTTGCTTATTGAAATATAGTCCAAGTTTTTTTGCAGTATTTACTACAAACATCAGTAAAGGTAGAATCTACATAATTTTTTTTATTAGTGGTACTGTAGAATCTCGATTTAGTGTGCACCTGAAGGCTGTCACTCAGCTGAATACCGAATTGACTGTTGACTGTACGTTATTTCATGCTTGTACGAAAATTCAATTGAAAAAATCTGTTGGTCAGATCGAATTAATCTATTAACACTCCGATGGTCGTGCGTAATCTTCAGGGTTTTAAACTCAGAATTTATCGTTGAACACGATGGTGTTTTCAGTTTGAGAAATTTTCGACAAAAAAGTTTCGCCCAACTGAAGTCCGCATTGTCAATTTTAAAATTTTGACACTGGATTCGTGCTCAGCATGGTCGACTTACTTGAGAAACTGCTCTTTGAATTCAAAAGTTATCGTCAAATTTGAAATTTTGACACTGGATTCGTGCTCAGCATGGCCGACTTACTTGTGAAACTGCTCTTTGAATTCAAAAGTTATCGTCAAATTTGAAATTTTGACACTGGATTCGTGCTCAGCATGGTCGACTTACTTGTGAAACTGCTCTTTGAATTAAAAGCACGTCAAAATTTTAAAATTTTGACACTGGATTCGTGCTCAGCATGGTCGACTTACTTGTGAAACTGCTCTTTCAAAGTTATCTAATTTTAAAATTTGACATTGGATTAGAATACATGGTCGACTTATTGTGAAACTGTTTTTGAATTCAAAAGTTATCGTCAAATTTAAAATTCCCTTCAAGACAAAAGTTATTCAAATATTGAAATTTAAATGTTTGTTGTCTTGAAAGGAATTTAAAATTTTACGATAACTTTTGAGTTCAAAGAGCAGTTTCACAAGTAAGTCGACCATGCTGAGCACGAATCCGGTGTCAAAATTTCAAATTTGACGATGTTGACTGCAGCTGTGGCAAATAATAGCTCCATAAAGTGACCTATTTTACAGAGGTCATAACTTTCCACGGAAAAAAACATTTTTAATATTTTTCGCAGATTCGTAATCTCCAAGAAATTTTCCACCAAACCATACCCTGTCAACATTCAGTTAGTCTATTGTGGAAAAAGTTATAACCGTTTGAAGATTAGTCTTCACCAGAGGCTGACTTCCTGGGGTGGTATTCATGTCGGTTGGTAGAGTCAGTAGATCAAGAGTTACTCTTGATCCTACTTGACCATCTGAATCGGGATGAGTAGAATTTTGGATCAGAAGTTACTCGCGATCCTACTCGAGCAGTGAGTAATTTTTGATCCGAGTAAAGTTCTACTCCCTTTACTCAAGTTCTACTTGCACAATTTGAATTCTACTGCCCAACTCTAGTTTACTCGCGAGTTTTACGAGCAAACTTGATTATTTTTAGACTGAGTTCAGTTCTACCAACCCTACTCGAGTTCTACTCGCGAGATTTACGAGTAAACTCGATATTTTCTGGACTGAGTTGAGTTCCGCTGCCTGAACCTAAAGCAACAAAACAATTTTGCGGTCATTTTTAAATATTATTACCTACCTGAACCACTGCGTCTTTTGCGGGGGCTCGGGCGGCTTGGGAGCTTGGAGTTGAGATGCGCACACCCACATACCTTAGACACAAATCATCGTTTTTAGCGTATTAAAGTTACTTTAAGGCTAAACAGGATTAATGAAAAGTTAAAAACGCTCCACATTGAATTTTTAGATGGTTTGTTTGTAAGCGTTTACAAAATTGTAAATACTAGCTTTTCTGACCCCCCGCAGGTGGGCCTATCAAAAATATTATTAAAAAAATCCTATCAAAATTTTTAATCAAATTCATCAGTGACAGCCTTCACTGATTGATGCTTAATCAGGTTTGAAGCTTATTTTCCTTGTGTTTATTAATTTGTAATCCTAATAGAATTTGTATTAGGTCGTCCAATAAGTTTTGAGAAAAAGCACGTGGATTCGCTTTAATTTTCAAAGTGCATCATTTCAAAGTGCATCAATGATGTCTCTACGTGTCATATACCATTTTGTAGCCTGTTCTTTTTTCTTAAAAATGTGATATTGAGCAATTCTTTGTTATTAAAAAATTGGATCAAAAATAGGAAAACAAAAATGTGCATAAATTTAGCAAACTTGAGAAATTATTTTTTTTTATGTTAACCCATTTTGTTATAACAAAGAGCCGGTTAATCTGACATTCAAAAGAGAGGAGAGAACGGGCCACAAATGGTATATATACGTAAGACATCATTGTCAAATGTGCCAAATGATTTTTCTCAAAACTTATTGGACAACCTAATATTATAATTGTAATGGTATTTGTAATCGTCATTTGTAATCGTACTTTGTAATCGTAGTTGTGATCCTACTTTTTTCTTCATAAAACTTCTTTGAATACAATATTTTTCGTTTTCAGACTGTCTTCTTTAGATTCTCCAAGCTTAGCTTTTCTGGCTTGAAAATTATGCTGAATTATGAGCAATATCATGGAGAAGCTTTTCTGGCCCCCCGCAGGTGGGCCTATCAAAAATATTATCAAAAAGGCCTATCAAAATTCTAATTTTGTGCATAACCACAAACATCAAGACTAATCACAAAAAATATTACAACGTTTGTATTTCAAAAAAAAACGCGCTAAAATTTGTCGCGCTACGACAAAGAAATTTCAAAAAAATTGCGACTGACGGACAGAGACAGGTGTTCTTGATTAGAGTAGTTGATTTTTAAACACCTGTTCTTAAAACAGCTTGGATTTTCAAATTGGCGCCAAAACTATTTTTACCGCTTTGAGCCGGTCGGCCAAAATTTGGCCAATTCTGAATTCAACTTTCATAAAACTTTTATTTGCCATTCTTACTTTCTTCCCTCATTTTCTAAAAATGTAGAAACCTATAAAAAAGAGGCAGCTCCAAGACGCCGGCAAAAGAAGGTTTAAACTGAACAATATTTCTAGTTTTTTTTCAAGCATAAATAATCCATGCGTAAAGCGTAAAAATGCACTTCTCAAAGTACTTCACTTAAAAGCTGTGCAAATGTGGTCAAGCTTTTTTTCCAATCTAGTCCAGCCTAACTTTCTCAAATAATGAAGCTGAAAACAAAAAAGAGGAGATCCATATTGGAAGCCAAAAAAGAATTTGCTAGACGTGCTCGAAGGAAACTGCTTCTTCTGTCCAACAAAAATGACCTGATTTTGACTGGCATCTATCGAAAAGAGTTGCGAGAGTACAACTTGGCCGATTACAAGTTAGTTTTGGATGAATTAGGTTGTTATGATTTTTTACTTGAAACTTCAGGCGCAACATACAAAACATAGTGAACATGGTCAACGAAATTATGGAGCTGAAGAAAAGGCGCAATAGTAGCCTTCTACAGCTCATCAATACCAATGTCGACATTATGGTTGAGAAAATGGAGCAGGTAAAATATTTGGGGTACTAATTCGGTTTAGCCCCACACCACCATTTTTTGCTTTCGTGTCTCAAGTTTGCACAATTTTTTTAAACAACGTATTTTTTTATCATTTTCCATTTTTAGTCGTGTTTTAGTCGTGTTCTTGCTTTTTTGTGTGCTCTAAGATTTTGTTTTCATCGTTCCGGCTCATTTACTTTATTCATCTTTTTTTGTTAAATAAACAATCGCACTGGAATTAGTCTAATTGAAAAGCTGCCTGAGAATTCCTTCACTTCACCGTGAATCACTCAGTCAATTTCGTGGATCGGAGACTGGATGCACACACTCAGACGATCGAATCAACATGGCAAAAATTCAAGAGAAGGCACAAGCAAAGAATACGGCATATCGTTCTGTTTTTAAAAGCTATGTCTCTGATTTTGTTTGGCACCGAAAGTTCGGTGGAAATGATATTATGTTCTTTTTATGGTCACAAATTGTTGACTTGTGTCTATGTGAATAAATGAAAGATGTTTGTCGCATCAAAGAAAAATAAAAATCAAAAATGGGAGTGTGGGGCTAAACCGAATTACCGTATTTCCTCTAATAGGCCGCCCGGGCAGCTTATTTTCAATCACCCTCTAGAGGCGGCTTATTAGGGCGGCTTATTGGAGGCGGCTTGTTTTCAACCAATAGCGCCGCAAAAATTTAAGCCACGTTTTTCGAAAATCGGCGCTGGGTTTATGACAAAGAGATGACCGAAAATGCTGTATTTACGAGAAAGCGATAACAGAAAATGCTGTGCTTACAAACAAACAAATGAAAATATCGATCATTCAAAAAGCATGGAACTAGGTGAACTGGGAACAAGGTGAAGGTAAGGGGGGGGCGGCTTATTAGAGGCGGGCGGCTTATTTTTCAATCATCCCCTAGGGGGGCGGCTTGTTAGAGGGGGGCGGCTTATTGGGAGGGGGCGGCCTGTTAGAGGAAATACGGTAGTACCATATTTGGTGCTATATGCTTATACACCCCCACTTTAAGGGCATTTTAGAAGGTCCACTTGTCAAATAATTCAAGATGCTGAACATAGTTTTGAGTACTAGTGCCTACTGCGTATAGAAACTCTGGTATGCATGCTTTTTTCATGCATCCAGAGTCACTTTCGAGGATTTGTGATTTGCCCCGAGCGAGGTGCAGGGGCCTTGAAAGTTAGAGATGCGAGCACTCACTTACCTTAGACATGATTCCGAGAAGTACTCTAGATCAAAAATGCATATAGAGTGTCTTTTTGACACGGCCCAAGTTGAAAAACGTGGTAACTGGTGACAAATAAGTTCGTGGACAACATTCGGGCTAATTGTTTGGAAAATATTGAAAAATATTCCAAACATATGGTTTTGTAGCCCTTTCCTTCCTCTTCATAATGGTATTGGGTTGTTCGATAATTATCCAGCGTTTTTTTAACTTTGGCAAAACAATTCATCAACCATTTTTATTAATCAAATCAAACACAATAACAAATCAACAACAACTAATCTTCCGGAGGGTAGACTCCATCGAATTCCATTGCCTGTTCCCATTTGTACGGCAGAAGGTTGATTCCACGAGCGAAGAAATCCGGTGTCTTTAGGCAATCCATTTGTCTTATGTCATCAACAATTTCTTGAAGGTTTGCAAACTTTCCCAAGCTGCCAGTTGTGGAGCAGAGCGGTTGACGTGGTAGTCTGGAGGTGCTTCTGTTGGCGAATACGGCGGATGCGGCAGCAGCTCGCATCTTGTCTTCGATTGAGCCCAACAACGTCGAAAATCTGATATGCGGTCGGGCTCCGTCTGATGGAAGATTATGGCATCCTTTTCAGCGGTCTTTGCTTCCGATCGCACGCTGGAGACGTCGAGTTGCGCCTTGTAGACGTCGCCGTTTGTTTATTTTGTTATTGTTTTGTTGATTAAAAATAGTTGACTATTCATTTTGCCAAAATTAAACGAAAGAAAATATTCAGTTTTAAATACCGTATTTTCTCTAATTAACGCCCGGGGCGTTTATTATCAATTGACCACCAGGGGGCGTTAATTGGAGAGGGGCGTTAATTAGAGGGGGGAGGGCGTTTATTTTCCAATCAAAAATTCACATAATGATTTCAATCGAAAAGTTTATTCCGAGCTCAACAGGTTAAATAAAAAAAAATAAAATACAATCCCGATCACACAATGGACTCGTCACTCACATAACCATTCTCTTCATCCTGCTCTGAGTCCACTTCTTCGTCCAATGCTGACTCTTCTTGGTTCAGTAGCCTCGCGTATGTGAGAATTTTTTGATCGCCTGGAATTGGCGTGAATGGAACCTGGCGGCTTCGCGGCAGCGATCACTTGTTGTTTGAAGGACGTAGTGTAGCATCGTTTCTTCTTGGATGTTTCAGCTCCTTCATAGTCGGACTCGTCGCTGGGTGGCTCGATGCGAGGATGACTTTGCTTCATGCTTTGGTTGCTGATTAATGCTCTGAAAATTGGTGGAGTGAGGAGATGGATAAAATGGATGAACGAAGATGGAGATGTTAGCGAGAACGACACCCAACTTGCGGCCCCAGACTTGCGGCCATCACAGCTTTTACCCAACAAATTCATAGATGGGTTAGAACTAGGGTTGGGTTAACGATTTTTTTTTCACCTACCCTACCCGGCCAATCACCTACCTACCTGAGTCAAATGGTATGAACAGATTATCAATTTGATTGGCGGAACATACTCAAACATTATTAAAATTGATAAAATTTATTGGAAGTGAAAAGAACAATAACAACGAAAAGTAAACCAGGAAGTGACAACAACAATTATAACAGAAAGTTAACCAGGAGGTGAAAATATGTTCTAACTTAGAACTGATCATTAATTTGCATTTCGACTACAGCTCTTCGGCCCTCTTCTTCTTGGTCTACGTCTGCAACGTTGGCCGGCAGGACATCTTCCAGTTCAGGTTCATCTCCAGCAGGCACTGGACGACTGTTGTATCCCATAAGGTAGCCGATATTGATTAAGAAGGCCACAAATTTGTCATCGAAATTTTCATCATTGATTTGGTTGTCCAACACCACAGCAAATTCTCGTTGAGCATCGGATATCTTTTGACAGCTCGGCTGACTCCTGCACTGTTTTCGTGGTTGTTGACGCCATGGTGCACATCACTCCAACACATCCTTCCACCTGCTCGTTTCAGTATAGGGTGGGGGCGTTTATTAGAGAGGGGCGTTTATTTTTGGGTCGACCTCAAGGGGGCGTTTATTGGAGAGGCGTTTATTGGAGAGGGCGTTAATTAGAAAATACGGTATACACTTTCTCTTAACGATGGAATTATGATTCAAAATTTGGACAAAGGGTGAAGGGAAGGAAATTTAGATAAATTTGGTATTAATTGTCGACATTATCACTCTCTTTTCTGCATGCTTCAATAAAAAAATTTATTTCCGAAAATCATTCCAAATATATAATCTTGTAGCACGTTTAGACGTCTATCGAACGGTATATGAAGTTATTTTTATTCATGAAAATATTCATGAGGTCAGGAGCATTGGGAGGCCATTCACCAGTCGGGCGAGTCCAGTGAGGGTCAACTGTGATTGCGTCTGGGAAATTTTCCGCAATCCATTGCTGAGTGTCGCCGGCAACTTTATATACCGTTCGATAGACGTCTAAACGTGCTACAAGATTATATATTTGGAATGATTTTCGGAAATAAATTTTGTTCCAAACAATTAGCCCGAATGTTGTCCACGAACTTATTTGTCACCAGTTAAAACAGTCAAAAAATGACCTAGGAGGGCTTTCAAAAAGGTACAGGGTGAGTCAAGAATTTCTGACAATTTCAAGTGCTTATAACTTTTTTCTGGGTCGATATTTCGAAATTTGCTCCCAGCAATAGCTTTCAGTTTGTTTGGTATAACATGTGAAAAACACGATTATTGCTTGGTCTTCCTTGTGGTTTGGGCTTTGACAATCCACAGGCCACCCACAGACCAGGATCAAAACCAGAGGGAGGACCAAGCTAAAATGGCTATAACTCAAAACAAAAATAAAGTTCAAAATAAATCGATTGGTGGTAGCAGATGTCAAAATTTGACATACCGTATTTCCTCTAATAAGACGGGGCTTGAAACTTCAGGCGCAACATACAAAACATAGTGAACAGCGGGCGCTTATTTTTCAAACCTCCGAAAATCTGAAAAATTTGGGGTCGATCTCGAAAATTTCGGGTGCTCAACCAAAATCTAAAATGCGAGATCGGTAGAGCTCGTGGGAGTTAAGAAATTTCGAAAAACAGCAATGCTAAATATTCAGTCTGGATTGAGATTCAGGTCGTCAAAGTTAGGGGTGGGCGCATATTAGAGCATGGGCGCTTATTAGAAGAAATACGGTAGCAAAAAAACTAACATTTTCTCTTTGACATACCAATATTCAGATCATCAGCAAAATCCATCAAATTTTCGCCCAATATGTGCCACCAATCACCATAACTGTTGAGGAAAGCAAGAAAAATGTGCGGAACAGAATGGAAGAACTATATGCACTGTTCGTGGGTAGGTAAATTCGCAAAATATTAGGTTGTTCCAAAAGTTGTGAGACTAACCGCGTGAATTTTTTGTCAAATTTTTTTTTTGAAATTTTTCGATTTTTTCTGAAAGTATTGTCATTATTTGTTCGTATTGGAACATTCTAGAAGAAAAATAACACGATCATAACACTTTATTCAACAAAATAATCACCATCACATTCAACAACTTTTTCCCAACGAAATGGCAAGAGGCCAATACCTTTAACACAGAATCTAACAGGCTTTTCATTAAAATAACGCTCAAGATCCTCAAAAACGGCTTCTTCTGTTTCAGATTCTTTTCCACTGAGAAAATGCTGCATTGATCGAAAGATATGATAGTCCGAAGGAGCCAAGTCAGGTGAATACGGAGGATGGTCCAGCACTTCCCAGCAGAGTTTTCATTGATCCGGATTTCATTGATCTGATCTGATCTGATAGCGGTATCAATGATAGTTTGGATCATTGATAGTCGGATCAGATCAGTGGCCAAAAATTTGGGGCCGGATCAGATCAGATCAACCGAATTTTTTTAGCCATTATCATTGATCCAGGTATCATTGATACCTTGGATCAGATCAGATCAACCGGAAAATTTGCGAACCCTTTATCATTACTTATAAATGGATCAGTGATATTGGAGTTTGGATCAATGATAACTTTGATATCATTGATAAACTCAGTATCACTGATCCACCCATTTACCTTTATTATCATTGATCAGGTATCATTGATACCTCGGATCAGACCAGATCAATCGAATTTTGGCGATTTTTATCAATTATCATTGATCCAGGTATCATTGATACCTTGGATCAGATCAGATCAACCGGAAAATTTGCGAACCCTTTATCATTACTTATAAATGGATCAGTGATATTGGAGTTTGGATCAATGATAACTTTGATATCATTGATAAACTCCAGTATCACTGATCCATTTTTATCCATTTTACACCTTTATTATCATTGATCCAGGTATCATTGATACCTCGGATCAGACCAGATCAATCGAATTTTGGCGATTTTTTTTTTATCAATTATCATTGATCCAGGTATCATTGATACCTCGGATCAGATCAGATCAATGGCAAAAAACCGGATCAATGAAAACTCTGCTTCCCAGCCAAGTTCAGCGATCTTGTTCTTCACAGTTGCAGCGACATGCGGACGAGCATTATCATGAAGAAGGATGACGTTATTCTTATCCGATCGCTTCCGCAGCAGAGATTGATTGACCCTTTCCAATTGTTTAGAGTAGACGACGGCATTGACTGTTTGGTACGACCTGTGATTTGTAAGGTAATGGCATCAATGTTCCAATACGAACAAATAATAACAGTACTTTCAGAAAAAATCGAGAAATTTCAAAAAAAAATTGACAAAAAATTCACGCGGTTAGTCTCACAACTTTTAGAACAACCTAATAATTAATTCATAAAACAATTTCTAAGAGCAATTCCACTTTTCCATCCCCGAGGACTACCACCTCAAAGTGGCCACTTTATCAAAAGATTTGTTGAATATAAAGCTGGCACCTGTCAATCTAGAAGACGAATTGGTGATCAAAGCCCTGCAAATCCAGAAAAGAAACCTTATACAAGAGGTGGAAGAGGTCAGTCTATTATTCCTAAGACGGAGAAATTAAAAAAAAAAACACTTTCTAGGAAGAGATCAGAACTATAGCGTGTGAACAAGTGCCACAGGAAGAAATCGGAAAACTAGAAATTGAAATCAAGGCAAATAAATGAATTTTAGAATTACAGTCGAGTCTCGATACAACGAACCCCCGAAAAGTTAGTTCCCACCTCGGGCCCGACACTTTTTTTATTGGGTTGGTGCATAATTAACGTCGGTTTTTTTATTGTGTTAATTTAGTGAACATCTGACATTTTAATTCATTCTGTTTTTGCTCACACATATTAAATAAAAGGAAGCTGTTATTGATGTAGAGGGTGAATATGCTCCAGAATAATATTCAGAAATGTTATAGGTGGACTTGTATTTGGGTTGTTGTTGAATAGTGTGCAAATAAAAAAACCGGCGTTAATTATGCACCAACCCAATAGCTCGATTTTTGAAGCTTTTTGCCAGTTGTCTTCGGTCAGTCTAGTCCGAAATATCGCAAGGATTTAGATTTTACCGATCGCTTTTGTACATAACAACAGTTTTGCCGAAAAGACCCGCGGGTTTCAAAAAAGTTGAAAATAAGTGTTCTTTGTATCGAGACCCGCGGGTCTTTTCGGCAAAACTGTTGTTATGTACAAAGGCGATCAGTAAAATCTAAATCCTTGCGATATTTCGAACTAGACTGACCGAAGACAACTGGTAAAAAGCTTCAAAATCGAGCTAAAAAAAGTGTCGGACCCGAGGTGGGAACGAACTTTTTGGGGGTTCGTTGTATCGAGACTCGACTGTACTTAAATAACTGGTGTAAAAAAAGTTCCGGGACAAACTTTGAGTTAATTATTTGAAACAATATTTATTTTCAAATGAATATCCAAATACACTACATCTGCGCGCCTCAATGGTTTTCCTACGGCAGAATAGGGTCTCGGTCAGCAGTGTGGAATCTCTCAAACAGGCCTTACAGGAAGAATGGAAAAAGCTTTGCCAATCGACTCTCGAAAGAATCGTTGAGGATTTCCAAAGAAGGTTGAATGTCTGCATTGCAGCTGGTGGGATGCATTTTGAATAAAAGTTATTGTACGTTTACCATCTCTGTCTCATGTTATATCTTTGGTGTTGTTTCGTTTGTGTGATTAAAAACAGGTGTCTTGTATTGTATCTCTATATAGTATTTGGCATGTGTCCGTCCTACTTTTTAATGGACATTTTGACCACATTCAGGCCATTTTTGCTTATTTTTCCGATTATTTTCGGCAATGTCTCGACGGAACCCCAAACTTCAGACAATTCAGCGTCTTTTTATGCCGAGACCCAGGAAAATGTCTTCGAAAAAGAAAAACTTTTGTGGTCCCTCAAAATTGGAGTTGGAGGATTTTGGGGTAGGCCTGGAGGATGGTTTTTCTGCTTCCAACGATGGCCATTTTTGAGATGTCTCGAAAAGAACGTAGACGTAGATAGACGCGTAGTTTTTCACGATGAATGCACTATCGAAATTTCGAAATACTATAGAGGCGCCGATAGGCGTCTGTGGTCCCTTGTTGGCCATTATTGAGGAGGTTTCCGAGGGCTTGCCACCCAAAAATCGGAAACCGACCGGGCAAGGGGTTACGTACTTCAATTTTTTAAGGTTGCCGAATTTTTTTGCGCCACCCTGTATAACGTAGCATTTTTCTTCCTCTATCAGATAGAGGGTTTGCTTTTATTTGTGACGTTATGATGAAAGGCAAAGCAGAGAAAAAAGTAGGTGAATAATCATTTTTGTTCACTTCTTGTTTTTCTGTTTTTAACTACTTTTTTTTTCATAATCCATTTCTGTGTTTAAATGTGTTGATCGAATAATCTAGCCTGTTTTCAGCTTGTCGAAAAATTTACTCCCTGTCTTTATTCATCTGTTCCAGCATGGCCACAAACAATCAGAAATTGTGACCCTCTTGGGTGTCCCCAAGCAAACTGTTTCGAGTGCCATCCAACGGTTCAATGAGACTGGCAGCAATGACGACAGAGCCAGAAGTGGGCGATGAGCTATAGCCACAACAGAAGAATATCGCAGAATATCGATTTTATTCGGGGAAATCGTAGTTTTTGTTTCACAAAAAAGGCTGGATGTTGTTCAACCATTATCTTTTCAAATAACGGTCTGCCAAAAGATAGAGCATTCAATTATGCAAAAATCACGAAAATATTGATTTCCTTAAGGAAAATCTGAACTTTTCCGCTTGCCTGTACTAAAAATTTTTAAATAAAAGTTGAAAATGTGATATTTATGACCTATATCTACTTTTTGATTTCATGTCATGCAAAAAATTGAAAAATTCAAGATGTTCGGAAGTGTGGCTGAACCCATGACCTCAAGGAAAATAGTCTTATTTGCTATGTAAAATTGTTTGGCGAAAAGCTCTACCACTGTGCCATGCAAACACGTCTAAAAATCTAAATCGGACCTTTTACCCTCAAAGGCTTCACCCCTGAAATTATTGAGTGAAGGTGAAGGCTTCAGGAAAAAAATTCATTAAGAACCCTGCCCATTACTGATTTTTGTTACCAAAACCACAAGCTGTGACAATTTATCCAAGATAGAATAAAAGGCCGACAAAGTGCTCGTGCAAAGAAAAATACTTAAATACTTCAATCTAAAAATAATTATTAAACGGATAGTGTGGTATAAATGAGCTAGTGCAACAGCAACAAAATTTTTTACTTTTTTCAAAATCATGTTTAAACATCGTGAAAATAATTTTTATACAGTCGAACCTCTACATAGCGTACCCTCTACATAGGGTACACCTCCTCCTAGAGTACACCTAAGCCGGACATAGGACAGTTCGCACCGGGAACAGTTCGCACCGGACAGTTCGCACCGCTTTTTGTAGTGGACAGTTCGCACCGGACAGTTCGCACCGGTTTTTCTAGTGGACAGTGGAACAGTTCGGTGCGAACTGTCCGTGCGAACTGTCCACTTCAAAAGCGGTGCGAACTGTCCGGTGCGAAATGTCCGGTGCGCTGTTCCCGGTGCGAACTGTCCTTTTACCACCTAAGCCTGGTCCCGGCAAAAAAGCCTTAAATAAGGCAAATTAAACCTCTACATAGGGTACACCTCCTCATCAGGGGTCCCAACCAAAATTTCAAAATATCAGGCATGGACCTTCAAAAATCAGGCATTTGTAGTAAAAAATTTCGAAAAATCAGGCACGAGATCAAAAACAAGCCAACCAAAACAAGCCAAAAATTCAAAAACATCAAATTCTTTATTAAAACAATGAAAACAAACATTCAGTGACTAAAGGCATACTTTTCCACTCCTCTTGCTTTTTTCACCAACTCAGTATTTGCCAAAAAGTAATCGTAAGCATGAGAACAATCAAAATCAGAGTTACTTTTCACGCAAACAAATGAATTAACTGTTTCGACGGAAAAGCTGTTTCTTTCATCTGTCCAAAGAGCTTTGGTGATCGAGAAGAGTGACTCACAGAACGAATTCGATGGAAAGACCCTGAGCCAGGCAGAGACTAGTTTTTTCATTTGAACGATGTTTTTGCTTTTGAAGAGAATATTCCATTTTCCGGCGACATCTAGTTGATCGAATTCTGTGTCCCTCAGTCTTTCTAGATTTCCTATAAAACCAGAATTACTACCGTTCTCTAACCTTTAAATGCCTACCATTTATTTCAACCACTTCGTCGAAGAGTTGGTCGCGCTCGTCAGGATCGTTAGAGACAAAGTGATAGAAAGACTTAGCCACCTCATTGAAGTTGATATTCGATGCGCCGAGATCAAGCCAATGCATTTCAGAAAGATCATCGAGAAAGAGGAACCATTTGCTGAGATAATCCAACGCATCTTCGTAGAATGCCTGTAATGCGAAGAATTATACCGCTGCGCTATTTTGAGCAAACTAAATAACCTTGAAAGCTCTTTCCAAACTCAATCGTGTCGTACGAAGAGATTTTTTGTCCAGCAGTGCAAGTAGATCAGCTGTTGATGAGCCATAGAACGAATCATTTGAATATCCGCGAAGCAACAAAGATATGGACAAAATTTTCAATTCAAAATTCACAATTTTTTTTAACTTTTTGCCTGATTTTTCAAAACAAAAAATCAGCCAGCGTGGTCAAAAATCAGGCAAAGCCTGATTTATCAGGTAAATTGGGACCCCTGCTCCTCATAGCGTACGGCTTGGCTTGGTCCTTGGATCAAAAAAAAACCTCTTTATAGCGTACACGTAAACACTAACCGATTTGTTTGTGATTTCTGCAACTAATTCCTTAATTTTAATTTTGTCTTGTTTTTTTTTCAGCTCATACATTTCATTTGTTTCAAAAACTATCCAATGTCTACTCCAACTAAGCCTCGGGCTATTTCGCTAGACGGAAAGAAAAAGATAATCGATGCCTCAGCAACAAAGAGTTTTGGAGATCTTAGCAATGAATTCAAATGTCCAAAGTCAGCAGTCGCAACAATTCTGAAGAACAAGCAGTCAATTCTCAATTCAATCGATTCTAGTGGTGATGCAAAGCGTGCTCGTTTTAACCGGTCAGTGATGAAAATCTAGAAGAAGCAGTCCTGCAGTGGCTCAAAAAATGCGCGCAGTTTAAATGCCCCGGTATCCGGTCCTCTTTTAATGGTAAATAAAAACTTTACGCTAAAAATGATTTTTTAGCAGAAAGCGAGAACTCTAGCTTCGGAAATGGGACTTGAAGCATTCAGGGCTAGTCAAGGATGGTTGGACAAGTTCAAAACTCGACACTCTATCATCTTCAAATCGTTTCAAGGGAAAGCAGCAAACATCGACTTGGATGCTTCGGGAACTGGCAAGAACAAGTACTTCGTGAATCAATTGCTCAATACTCACCAAATGATGTTTCAATGTCGACGATACTGGACTTTTTGGCATCTGCTACCAAGCAAACTCTGGCATTCAAAGGTTAGATGATTTTTGTGTTTTGTTTGCAGTTGGCTGTATTCTTATGTTGGTGAACGTTGTACTTCTGGCAAAGCAAAGAAAGAATTACGGTGTTGGTTGTATCAAACATGAGCGGAACAGAAAGCTGCCTCTGCTAGTCATCGAGAAGTCTGCCAAGCCTAGGTGTTTCAAGAATGAGAAGATTTCGCTAAAGTACAAGGCAATAGTAAAGCATGGATGACGGGTAACTTTTGATTTCATAATTTTGCTTATGTTATCGTTTAGGTGCGTTATTCGAAGAATGGATAAAATAATTGGATCGCAAACTGAAAAAAGAAGGAAGAAAATTTTACTGTACGTCGACAATGCTCTGCACCAAGAAAATATCGCTTAAGTTCTTTCCGCCTAACACTACAGCTACTTCTTAGGTGATTGTTAATTATCCTCACATGCGCTTTTAGCCAATGGATCAGGAATCATTAAAAACCTCAAGTTCACTATCGTCGGTTTTCTTCGTGAACGACT
>JAMRYI010001095.1:0-45496 GCA_029231635.1 Ditylenchus weischeri
TTACAGTCAACCCTGAATATAACGGCGGCCTAGAGATTTGATAACAAAGGTTTAAAAATAGTGCTCGAAAATTGCACATTTCATCTCTTGTGTTTTAGTTTTGTCGTTGTAGTTCCTAATGTGACAATTTTGAAATTGTATAATTACTTTCTTGAATCAGTTCAAATGTGTAAGGACGTTTAAGATAGTCAAATCACCTTTGAATCAAAATCTAATCTTTCTTATCTGTTATCTGTATCAAGATGAATCAACCACGTTAATTTGCTAAAAATGTTTTTAAATTTAAGAAAAACCTCTTTCTACTTATCATAAATGTTTTTATGCTACACTGTAGCTTCAGTTTTTGATTTTGAACCTTTTAATTTGTTAGTTAGTTATTTGTTGTGATAAGCATCCCGTTGTTAACTCTAAAATCAAACTAAATTTACTTCCACTTTATAATATCCCTTGCAATATCACTGAAACTACGGTAGTATAAGTCGAGAGAACAATGTTTCTTTGCGCCACTTTCAAACGCTACAGTCCTTTCCTTTTCCATATTTATTCGCAAGACGTACTTTTCGTATTATTTTCAATCATATAAACGAATAAAATTTTTGGAAAATTAACATTTTTGAAAAACTTGTCTTATTTTTCTAAATTTTTCAGACATTTGCCAAACTTAATTTCAAACTTTCGCATATTGACTCAGATTGACTCATGTCATTGAACTATCAGAAAGATCCAACGGCACAATATCCTACTCTGTAAGTACATTTGTGCTCAATTTTGTTACACCATTTTCGAATTTCAGTCCAACAGGACTAGATGGGGCTGACTCAGTAGTGAGGTTCTTCGAGCAGGGCACAGATGAGGTGAAAACTTGCTGAAAAACGAATGTTCTGTGATCTTTGAATGCAGGTAAGATGCGTTGTTTTCTTATGCGAAAATGTTGAATTGCTATAAATTTTTTGTAACTTGTTTTTTGTTTCAGCTATTGCCGCTCACTTTTCCGAAGCATCATCAACTTTGTGAGTCACAAGCGCACCATCTGTCGATCCCTGCAGACTTCTGTGCGCTTGGAGTTGAACTGGCAAGCAAGTCAGTGAAACCATCAGGCTTGATAGAGGTATTTATTATTTCTCTTTGATAAAATTAGTCATTACAGTTTTGAAAAGTAGGCCATCATAGATTCGACAAAATTAAATTTAGCCACGAGTTGCAGAAAATTTGGTACCATTTCCTTTTTAACCCATTTTTTAAATTTTTAAGTAGCAATTTTCATTGAATTGTGTAAATTGACTTAATTTGATGGACCGATCCCTTGATTTTACCAAGGAAGTTTCAAAATGTAAATTGGGTAGAGGATTTTGTATTTTATAAACTTTCATATAAGGCAAAACAGTCAGCAGTTTTGCAAGTTTTCAAAAAATTTCGTAAAATTGACTTTGATACTGGTTTTTTTATTGGTATTTTGTTTGTAACTGGGATTGTGACCAATTTAACGTATGATTACGAGTCTTTTGCAATTTTTTAAGACTGTCCTACGAAATCGTAAGTTGGGATTTTGCGAGGTTAGGACCTGATAATTAATGGTATAATTCAACAAAGATAAAGTATTATATAATTTGTGAATTTGGATATGCAGTCTACACTCTATATAACGGACATTAGGGACCGACATTTTCGTACGTTATATAGATTTTCATTACATAAAATGCTCCAAAAGGCAGTTTATGTGCGGGAATAAGGCCGCATATTTTAAACATGCATAACTGAGACTATTTTTAATACACAATTTTGGGGATTTTTAGCCATTTGTGCGTTATATAGACTTTTAACAAATTTTGTCCGTTATATAAAGCGTTCCTTCCAATGAATGTCGATTAAAACCAGCCAACTGAATTTATTGTCGGTTTTGCCTATCATTTTTGCAAAATCTAAAAACTTTTTCTTTGAAAAAGCAAAAACTTCCTTTAAGGACAGGCTGTTTCAAAATCACCGTTTTTGATCGATTTTTTCTTTTAAAAAAAAGTTTTGGATTTCTGAAAACGATCGGCAAAATCGGAATTCTTTCGATATTTTGGACAAGACTCTCAAACACGGAATGGTCAAATTTGAACGTCAAATTTGAATTACCGCCACTTTTTAAGTCGTATGTTCTCTCTTTTTTGCCTCACATCATGTTTTATTTTGTTTTTTCATGGATGCAATTTTTTATTTGTACAGTCGACGCTCTCACTTAGGACAGAAGGTTAGGTGGTCAAAGCTTCACTAGCTACCTTATTTTTTTGAAGTGATTTTGGTGTGGAAAATTTTCTATCTGGTACCCCATAAAATTCTGACTTTAGAAAGTCAATAAACGCGTTGACGAATAAATAAAATTGATAGAGGTTTAGGCGATATAAGACTAATTACGCATCATTTTGGATAATTTCCTTTCATTTTGGTGATCATTTGGATGAAATCGCAAAATTGAGGCAGTTGGTGACAGTAAATCAGTGGTGGAAATAATTCCAATCGATTCCTCGATAGTTTTTGGCCCTATAAGTCAATTAACTTAAAAAATAAATAAGGTGTGCAACTAGGTTCAACCTTCGACCCTAGACTTTGTGTATATGAAGTATAGCCCCCCACCCTTTAAAGGGGACTGAAAGCTTATAAGGAGATAGTCTCGACACGAAAGAATTTTTCTAAGTTTTGTGTTTTTAAATTTGGTTTTAGGGCCATATTTTGTCGACAATGCGGTGTTGTGGTGTCAGACAAGTTTGTGCAGAATTAAAATTGTGATTAGTGGTGTGTCATCAATATCAGAATTTCTGGATTCCTTCAAAAAATGCCCTAAAAATCGAAATGGAAACATCGAGCAGCAAATATTTTGAACTCTCAAGTACGATTCCCAGTGGGTCCACACCACGCCATTTTCAGTGGCTTAACTCACTTCTAGGGCCAAAAGTATCGAGCCATCGATTGCAACCATTCACAGCACTGTTTTATGATAATGCCCTAATTTTGATATTTCATGCAAATGACCATCAAAATAAAGGAAAACTAACCAGAAGCCATAGTTTTCATTGCCCCTTCTACCCTCCTCTACCCATTTTATTGACTTATCACAAGGTGATATTAACTTTTCAGAGACAGAATTTCATAAGGAATCACATGAAAATGTTTTCACACAAAAATCGATTCAAAAAATTTGGTAGCTAGCGAAGGTTTGATCCAGGGACATAAGAGTATGTTTGAAGGGTAGGATGGCACGGAACCGGACATTTTTGAATTTCAGTTGTAACTAAATGAGACTTTTTTCTTTCTGTAATGAGGCTTGAGGGGACAGTTCGAACGGTTGCCTTGTTAGAAGAAATACGGCTGAGCTGTTGACAAATACGCGCTATCGTATGGATATGTTACGAAATTCTAAATGTTAATTTTAACTGCACATATCTTTTTTATTTAGTGTACTCCTTGGGGACCGGCCCAAGTGTACACTAAATCGAGGTATACACTGAATCGGGGTTCGAATGCAGTCATTTTACTTAGTCGCTGGCCAAGAAGTCGGATTCAGATGTACACTGTATCATGGGTGCACTCTATATCGAGTGTACACTGTAGCACTGTTTTGTCAACAAATTACCGAGCTTTTAAAGCACAAAATACTTCAAGTAGTTTACTGTTTTAACTTATTTTAATTAAATGTAGCATGCTAGTCTAATTATAAATTTTTTAGTCGAGTCTAGCCTTACACACGAACCAAGAGTCGCAAGTTACGATTTTTAAAAATGTTTTATAATTTAGATGAAGAGGTAGACACTACTAATACTGCAATCAATGGGACATCATCCAGTGCAGCACGTTCTTCTAAGCGAAACCCCAACTCTCTGCGAAAAGTCAACTTGGCTAGTAAGCGATTGCACATTTATTAATCTCGCCGCAATTTCTCATATTTATTCTTAGGTGTTTTGGGCAAACACATCCAACATTTCAATGTGCCATTGCCGGAAGCTAATGTAGGACCGTTTATTAGTTAAAAAAACATTAAGACATTTTTTCAGACTTCCGTCGAGGTACAAACTCTACCTAAAATTTCTCGATCGACTCCGTGACTTCATTCAAAGATGGAAAACAGGTGTGTTTGTGTTCCAACCTTAATATTATTTCCTTTCCGTGTTTGATTAGGTGGTAGAGCACGTTCCCAACAACTTGGCTATCAAAGAGCGTTTGCCAGAAAACCGGACTGTTCTGGTCATGCCTCAGGACAACACCATTCGTTATGGAGAAATGAAGCTGAGGAACAGAAAAGCTGCAGAAGCCACTGTGGCCATGAGGGAAATAAATGAGCAGGAGGTTGGTCTCATGGAACAACTTGATTTTTCACTAGATAAATGGACTTTTTCAGATCAAAATCATCGAAAACGTCCCCCAGCATATCCACGAACATGCCGACTTTCATGCTCTCAAATGTCTGTCGGGTGAATGTACCGATATTGCAGCCTTCCCCTCCATGGAAATGTTTGCCTACCACCTTGCCATTTATCACCGTCAAAGTGAAGAGGATATCTGTAAATGTTACATTTGTGGAGCTGAATTTAAATCGTAAGACAGCTTTATCATCATGATGCATGGGTTTTTGTTTAATTTAGTTTGAGAATACTTAATGACCACTTCAAATTGTCCCACAAACTTGCTCAGAATAACATTGGCACTGAGGGTGGAAATGCAGTGACTCCAAAGGCCACTTCTACTCGCAAGAGGAATAGACGACGAGTTAACAAGGTAGGGGGCATTCTTTGTGTAGCTCTAGCTTGCTTTGGCCAAGTCACCCTAGCTAAATATTTAAAATATTTTTTATTTTAAAAGTAAATTCGTTCCAAATTTTTTAAAATGTCCTAACTGTTTGAGCCTAAGCTGTCGAAATAATAGCGCTAGGTTTCTAAACAATATAAATTGCAGATAGTGAGTGAACCTGAGCAAACAAGTCCATCACCCGAACTAACTTCCACTCCAGTAGCCCCTCCTGCAGAAGACATGCCTATCTCGTCTTCCCTGCCGAATGTTGAGCTGAAAAGGGGCAAGACCCCAAAGTCCGCTGCAGTCAAAACAGATTCGGAAACTCCTATCACAAAAGTTATAAAGCGAAGAGGCAGGAAGGTCGGCTTCCGCCTAACCAACAGGAAAGGCAAGCAAAGTATAGACAGTATGCTCAAGGATTCAATCAATGCAACCACTGCTACTAATATCGAGAGCGTTGAAAAAACCGACAGTCCGACTCCCAAAAACCCCTCGCCAGTCAAAGTGACAGACAGCAAATTCCGTGAACCTTTCTCACAGTTAGTATTTATAAATCGTATGCTCGACTGGATATTTGTAACAACTAAGTTTTAGAGAGTCCTCTTCTGGCTCGAAAAACGACTTTCTGTCGTGCGATGAAGCACGTGAAATCGACAAGGTATTTGACGTTTTTATGCAGGGCATCTTTTATTAACAGAAATTCAGCTTCTCAATTCCACAAATCCAGAAGAAACAGGCAATGCTCAAAGCACACCCACCACTGTGAACTTGAGATTTCAACACAAGCACACGAATAAAATAAAATCTATATTTAGACCAATTCCATCGATGTGACACCAGACAGAGAAATACCTATTTTGCACAATGATATGGACATGTCCAACATTCGAAATGAAGAATTTAGTTCTGAAGAGGAGGATGAAGCTACACCTTCCAAAGCACCCAAACTTACGATAGAAGACCCGGCTGCTTTGCGTCGCCAAACTTCTCGCAAGAGGAAGCCGACCAAACGAATCTTCAATGAACAGTTTGTGGTCAGCTCTGGTGGAGACACTAACAACACCACTAAACGCACACTCGAAGGTTGGCATTTTTGACATCTTAAATACAATTTCTCATGAAAAAAATTTAGAGCCAACGAAAGCGAGAGGCAGAAAACCTAGAGTGCGAAACTCTCAACCCTCTCTGCCTACCATTTCTGCTCTCACCGAAATTCCGGAAGACACCAAAGAAGATCAGTCTGATTTGTACACCAACACAGAAAAAACTGAAGTGGCGGACGAAAAGCTTCTGCAAAACCAGTGAGTTAGTTTTATCATTGGAAAATTTGGTTTTAAGCACACGAGAAAAGGTTCAATCTACCGTTAGGCATACTCAAATCGATCCAAATATCTAGCTTGAATTTCTGAAAAAAAACTTAACCTGTTCGTATGAATTAGCGTATTTTCTCTAAAATAGGCAACTGCTCTAAAATAGAGAACGACCCACCGTTTGTGGTCAAACTGATTGGCGGCCCCCAATTGGCGGCCCCCATTTGCCGGCTATTCCGATTGCAAACTAGCGATTTACATGTTCTAAAAGGCTAAAATCTTTGTTAAAAAGATGGAGTCGGGATACCGAATCAGGAATTCGATCCCAATTCCCGAATTTTGCTGAAGGGTCAAATCGATTTACCAGAAGTACCCATTCCTCTTCAGATATCTCTATCCACCTAAACCACCTGACCTTGGATACCACTACTTGAGTAGTACTACCTAGACCCTTCCGCCTAAGTACCGGTACTAAGGCAATGCTTTTGTACAAACACCTGAGTACCTTTACCTAGATACAACAATCTGAGTATGGGTTGGATGCCTTAAGGGGTACGAAACTAATCCAGAACTGGGGTTTCTGCAAGTTAAATCGCTGTTTTAGAATTATCAAACCGTGTTTAGGGCACGATTCTGGCTAGGGTACTTTGATACTTTAATTACTTTCAATTAAAACCAAAATTTCGGGTTTTGGAGGTGGATACCCGTTTAGAAAAAGTACTAGGTGGTTCCCATACCCACACTGAAACTTACTGGTCCTATAAAAACTAATTCTGACTATTATTTTAGGAAAAATAATGTCTGCTAATACCAGGATTCCAACCTGTAACCTTAAAATTCGGAGGGTGAATTTACCGCCGACCGATTTTTGCGTTTATTTACGAAACAAATTTTAGTAAAACCATTTTTCAGAAGTCATATTGAAGTCAACAATCGGGATAGCCGGCAGTTGAGGCCGCAAATGGGATGGCCGTCAATTGGGGGCCGCCAATCAATTTGGCCGCCAACTGTCCTTTTACCTAAAATAGAGTAAAATATCAGTTCGTGACCATTTTGATTCGTGACTATCGATTTGTGACTATATAAATTTGTGACTATTGATTCGTGACCATACTCGAAAAGCACTAACCTACGCCTAAATATGTGAGGATGCTTTCGTAGGCGCAATCCAAAAAATAAGTAATGTAAAATTAATAAGTGGTTAGTTGCCTAAGGCTAAGTTCACAATATAGAGGCAAAGTGAGCGCCTTTCAATTTTTAGATATATTTGTTTTTTCAATTTTTCAAAGTTTTAGTACCAACTTTTAGCCCTGAATTTCAGCTACATTGTGATACCAAAACTTCTAGAAAAACGAAAAATTTGTAGATCTAAACTTTAAAAGGCGCTCACTCCGTGCTGAAAAACGTGTCAGAGTGAGCGCCTTTTAAAGTTTAGATCTACAAACTTTTCGTTTTTCTAGAAGTTTTGGTACCACAATGTAGCTGACATTCAGGGCTACAATTTGGTACTAAAACTTTGAAAAATTGAAAAATATATATATCTAAAAATTAAAAGGGGCTCACTTTGCCTCTACATTGTGAACTTAGCCTAAGTACCTAAGCCTAAGAAGCCTAAGAACTTAGCCTAAGCTCAATGGTAGAGCAGTTGACTCGGATAGAAACAGGTCGTCGGTTCGGTTCCCGCACGCGGAAAACTTTTTTTTTCGATTTTTACTGGCAGCAGCTGGTAGTTTCGATTTACAAACCTGTAGATTATGGGTCTAGCACACTACCACTGCAGAAAAATATCTGTCAGAATAAAAAGTATCTGTCAGAGTAGCCTACAGTTTGATCATCGGAGGCACTTCTGATGAAAAACGCCTTGTGGTCCCTGTGAACTTTTAAACGTTTGTTATATTTTTAACTTAGGTGTAGCCTTAGGCGCAGGGTAGCCAGTGCACGTTAGGACGGGCTCAAACATTTGGGCTTTTAAATAAAATATTGAGTCAATCTTTTTGTAAATTCAAAGAACGGTAGTTACAAATTGGTATGGTCACGAATCGATAGTCACGAATCAAAATGGTCACGGACTGATAGTCGTTCTTAAATAGCCCCCTTTCGACTTTGAGGACGTATATCTCATCCCAAAACAATACTTTACAGTGCAGTTTTTCCGTTTTCTTAACTCTCACGATCTTGACTAATTCCGCTTTTGCAATTTTGATTGAGCACCTGAAAATCTGGAGATCAAATTTTTCCTATTTTTTGGGGTTTCAATAAAATAGCATTGGAGAGTATTCTAAAGGAAAAACGGTATAAGGTATCCAGGGATTTAAGGTATCCCCCTATCTTTAAATTTAAATGGCTAGAATTATTTCTGTGGAATTTATCCTTGGAAGTATTTGACGAATAAGTCTTGTTTGCTTATATAAATCAGTAAAATTTCAAAAAAATTTCAGGAAGGCAGCGATAGACAAAGTGTTGCAGTCTCGTAAAAGGTCAGCTGCTGGTCTGCCCGTGGTCAACAGTCCATCCCTCCCTGCTTCTGCTGAGCCACCCAAGACTCCTCTGAAATCAGCCTCTGAGCCCCCAGATGTAATGTCCCCTAACCATTCTGGTCTGACTAACTCTAGTCCTGAAAAGGGGTTGAAGGGAGGCAAGTCAATGGATAATTTGAGCAACGGTGTATCAGACCAATCCCCGGACATTATATCGGTCAAGAAAGAAGAGGAAGGAGAAAGTCAGAAAGATTTTGTTGTGCCTCCTTCCAGCTCCATGGACCAACTGCCTTCTGTTTTAGCTGATAGGTACAGGGAAAATCTGGCTTTTTACACTCCCAGGGCAAGAAAAACCAGAATAACGGAGGAAACTAGAAGATTGGATGAAGGTGATTTGTTTTAGTGACTTTAACTTGAGTATCTAATATGAGTTTCAATTTAGGAAGTGCAGCAGGCTCATCTCGGCGCAAACAAAACTTGTTGGCTTTGAAGGCAGCTGAGGTTGGCGTCAATGACTCGTTGGTATGTATACATATATCATTTAATAAACTTTAGCCTTGGCCATTGCCAAATACGGATTTTCCTGTTTTTAATTATTTCTTTATATACAGGGTGTGTCGAGAAATTCTAACGCTTTTGAAGGGCCATAACTTTTTGTAATGACGCGATTTTGAAAATCTATAAGCGCAGATCGACTCAGAATTTTATGGCAATTTTTTTGGTATATAAAGTCAAAAACATGATTTTTGCTTGGTCCCTCCTGTGGTTTTGGTCTTGGTCTGTAGATGGTCTCTGGAGGGCTAAGGTCAAAACCACAGGGGGGACCAAGCAAAAATCGCGTTTTTAACTTTATATACCAAAAAATTGCCATAAAAAACTGAGTAAATCTGCGTTTACAGATTTTTTAAAATCGCGTCATTACAAAAAGTTATGACCCTTCAAAAGTATAAGAATTTCTTGACACACCTTGTGATACCGATTTGCCAGTTTTATTTAGTACCGTATTTCCTCTAATAGAAGCCCTCCCAAAAAATGGTATTTTTGAAAACTATTCTTTGCCTTTTCGACCGACTTTTCGGTTTTGAGCCCCATTCATGTTACATACCAAAATGTAGCTAGAAATCTTGGCTACATTTCGGTATATAACATGCATGGGGCTCAAAACCGAAAAGTCGGTCAAACAAAGAATAGTTTTCAAAACTACCATTTTTGGGGAGGGCTTCTATTAGAGGAAATACGGTAACTAAATTTTTTGACTCTGAATTTATGTTTGGCATTGGTCCTTGTCTCAAAAATGTTCAAGTTTTCAAGTTTTTTTTTCAGTTTTTTTAAATTGACTTGACTTTTTTCAAGCCTCGATTTTCATCAGCTCTGGAAATAATCCTATCATTTTCAGAAAAGAGTTGATCCACCTGAAAAGCCCGCAGACTTAACTGATGTTCCTGTCTATTTGACTGAAGTGCAAAGAGATATAGTCAGTTGCTACATTATCCCTCGACACATTATTTATTTTATTAGACATTTTTTAGTTTTTCGCTCCACTTCGTCCCATGTACAGCGGAAATGCACCAGGTTATTATTGTGATTTATCGTAAAAACGGCTCGAAACCTCGTCAATAAACTTGCCTTACTTTCCACCGCTAGTATTCGAGGGCTCTTATTCATAGAACTTTTATCACGAATGCACCGGCGATCGACTAGAACCATATTGTTAGAATTTTGGTGGACGGGTTGCTAGAACTTTAAGAGCATAGCAAAAGCCTTAATTGACGGCCTTTTGATTTCGGAGACGATTTAAACAAATGACCTGCATTTTTATTATGGAACTTGAAATCTATATTTAAAAATTGTAGATGGAGGACATCAGTGTTCAGAATGTGGAGACACCTTTCGGTAAGATTTCCCACAGATCGAACATATTGTTATGATGCTAAAATATTTCTTTTAGCTCCATTCGAGACGGAAGAAGGCACATGGTCGGCCATCTGAGGATTATGAGAATAAGGTGTTCTCTATGTGATGCAGGCGCCTTCTTTTGTTCTGATATGCGCATACACTTGTACACTTTTTTTAGCTGCAAAAAACTCTTTTCACCTTATGGTTTTAGAATGTTCCGACACTGTGAAAAGCTCAATTTGGCTCCCGAGGGGTTTGTGAGCTCTGGAGAAGTCCCTTGTATGGACAAGAAAAAAGTATGTTTACATTAATTCTTGCAAAGGGCGGAATAAGGAATGCCCAAAATTCTTGTAGGCTGATGCCCTCTCTCAACTAGTCGATCCTTTCCACCCTGGCAGAGTTATGTAAGTAATTTTTGCATAAATTTAACTAAAAATCTTAACTTTAACAATTTTTAAGGTATACTTCTGGAAAGGTGAATTTTTTGTCAATTTTTTTTAATTTTTAACAAAACCAATATTTTGCTCGTGTAGATTGTGAGTTGGGCCAATCCCAAAGCCTACTATCCAGACCCCAAAATAGAAGAGCGAATTCTTGGCAAAGCTCGTCCTAACTTCATGAGCAGTCATGCCAGCAAAAGTCCCAAGAAAATGACCGGTCCCAACGGAGGTGGGATTGTACGTCGCATCGTGCCTCTAACTAGCAGTCCCAAGGAAGTGGAGACGGACAAGAAAGGACTGCCTGATGAGTCTCACTCTCCACCTGATTTCATGCCAGCTCAGCCAGAAACAAACGGAGAAGACCATGTTTCTGTGGTTGACTGAAGGGTGGTGAAACCAAGCTGATTCTCGTCAAATTCACTGGCTGTAGTGTCATGTTTTAGGCGGAATAAGTGTTTTATCTTCTCGTTCTCCTTTTTCTTAAAACTAGTATCCGTATAGTTGTTTTTGTTTGACATTTGAGTTTGAAATAAAATCTATAAATTACTGTAATAATGACTTTCCTAAACTGATTGTTTTCCACTTGCATCTTAAAAATCATCTTTTGTTCGTCAGCCCGTTTTTCAAAAAAAAATTTTGGGTGCAAAAAAGTACAGGGTGGCGCAAAAAATTCGGCCACCTTAAAAAAATTGAAGTGCGTAACCCATTGCTCGGTCGGTTTCCGATTTTTGGGTGGCAAGCCCTCGGAAACCTCCACAAATGGCCGGCTGTGATGAAGATCACAAGCAGACAGCTCCTAGGTAGCTTAACTGCTGTCATCGATTTTCCTGGGGAAATTGATGGGGCAAGGAGCTACTCACGCAAATTTTTTGCACCACCCTGTACATTTCACTGAAGAAAACTGAAACATTCTTTTAACACCAAATTTTAACAATTTTAGGGCTCTAGCACCGTTTAGCTACTGAAATTGACTAAAAATAACACCCTAACCTACTTATTTCTTTTAAATACTTTTAAAGTAACTTTTTATACGCTTTTTTACCCTTAAAAATTCTTAATTTTTCAAAATTTTTACCTGAGGTTTCTCTAAGCTTTTGATGTATTTTTGACCAAATTCAATTTTCTTTGAAGTCGAATGAAGTTTAAAGTAATAGGTAAAAATTTGAAGATTTTTTGGGGTTATGAGTATCCTCATATTCCTCCGCAGATATCCCCTGGCATATAAAATTGCATAAGCCAGACTACTTTTCTCTGCCTTTGTAGTATTTTAAATTTTCGCCAAGCACTTGTTATAAAGGGCGGTGGTAACTTAACGCGCGGTGAATTCTCCCTTGTTCTAGTCTAAATTGTTATAGCCAAAAATTCTCATAGCCAAAACGGTTATATCTCTAATTTTTTTGTGGTAGCTACATGTACACATGCTTTAAAAAAAATTTCTTTCACTGGCTTTCACTTTCATTGGCTTTCACTGTTACTTAAATAATCAATTAAATGCATAGAATTGTTTTGTTACTACCACAAAAAAAAATAGAAATATAACCGTTTTAGCTATAAGGATTTTTGGCTATAAAAATTTTAAATTCAAAAAATTCAGCCTCCGGTAAATTCAGGGCTCCCAAGTAGGATGACTCTAAAATCAGCCGAAAATTTTCGAAAATCAGCATTTGGGGTCAAAAATCAGCCAAAAATTACCGAAAATCAGCCAAAAATCAGCCACACATAAATTCTTACAAAAATTACTTTATTCCGGATAAAAAACAACAAAAGAACACTATATTCCATATTTCTCCCAACCGCGAACATCATTTAACAATTCTATCAGAGATAAGACATTTGTACATTTCCACGCAAGTTTTATCGAAATTAACGTTCACCTGGAGGAGACACTTCACTGTTTCTGGCTTGAGCGAATTCCTGTTGTCATTTCCTGTTGTAATTACAATGGGAAACTGCAACGCTTGACCGTCAATCATTGATCATCGTCAGAGCACAAATGAAATGAATATGTAGCGTGAACTTTTTAATAAAAGGGCGAGAATTTAACAATTATACCCAAAATTATTAATTGTTTTACCAATTCTTCATAGAATTAGTCAAAATCAGCCAAAATCAGCCAAAATTAGCCGAAATCAGCCAAAATCAACAAATCAGCCAAAAATAATAATCAGCATCGAAGGCCCAAAATCAGCAAATGGCTGGTAAATCAGCCAACTTGGGAGCCCTGGGTAAATTCAACCTCCGAATTTTTGAGGTTATAGGTTTGAATCCTGGTGGTAGCAGACATTATTTTTTCTTGAATAACAGTCGTAACCCCAGTTCTCGAGTAGTTTCGTATCCCGGAGGGTATCCAGGTGGTGCTCAAACTGTTTGCCCAGGTATCGGTGCTCAGGTGGAAGTACATGGATACGTCCGATGAATGGATATCCAGAATAATGAAGTTAATGTTTTGCTACCCGGGTACAGGTGGTGAATTGGACTATTATCAAACCTGACTTAGAATGCTCAAATTAGTGCAAAAACAAGTTTCGGAACTCGAAAAACAAAACAAAACTTCACCCAAAATGGCTGACCACTTGGTTCGGTTGGTGGATGGACTATGCAGTAGAACTGAGGCTGGATTACAGGAAAACATTTTAAACGATAGAATTAAACGAAGGATCAACAAAAACTACAAAAACTATTTTTGAGTATCATAATTTAGAAGCTCAGACTCGTTTGAGTGAACTGTCCTTTTGTAGTCTAGGTAACACGTTTGAGCCTGTCCTAACATGCGCTAGCCTACCCTGCGCTTAAAGCCTGCCACTTGAAGTGTTTCTTCAGGTCATTATGCGATTTCGTGTGCTGGGGGGATAACTGCAGGGGGATATCTATGGAATATCTTTTTTGTCCTTTGTCCTAAGCCATTATCATTTTTTTGTGAAAGGTGCTCAACTCCAATGTGGTTTTAGCTAAATCAGTCCAAAAAATCGTTTTAGTCGGAAAAAAATATCGACTGTATTAAATTTGCGCTTCATTTTTAATTTTGCTAAAATTTCTTTACTTTGTCTTGTTTTTCACTGAAGAATAAAAGAGGCGAAAATTTTTATTTATACAAGGCGAAAAATTCGTGAACATAAATTAAGAAGTGATGAGCAAATAAGTTGAACCTTCAAAATTTTGTAAGGCACATTATTGTCAAACTGAAGACATAGTAGATTGTCCCTGCACAAATGGCGATCTTGAAGAGACATTCCTGAGGTCTCTAGCTGGTGATCCCATATGACCACCGTTCTGGCGGTTGTACTGGACATCTCCTATGGGCAGAGTTCCTGCTTGAGAGTCACCGGAGTCGATGTAATCAGCCGGTGAAGCCAAGTTTCTGTCAAAAGTGTCACTTTTTGGTGGAGCTGAAGCGTGCATTGGATTCTCTAGACTCATTGGATACAAACCTGATGGACCATACATTGTTGACTAAATAATGTTAAAGTAAATAGCTGGTCAGACTTATTTTTTAACCACATAAATCAAATGCGATCGGAACAATAAAGTAGTATGGATTTCTTTTAAAAAAAAATTAAACAATCAAAAAGAGTAAAATAGCAGACAGAAAAGTAGGTGGCTTTTAATCCTAGTGCCAAAATTTGACATTTTCTATCAAATCTGTTGCTAGAAATTTGAATTTTGGCAGCAAATTAAAGATTTTGGCAAATATTGACTCGAAAAAGTACTGTCCTTCGCGCATTTAAATTTAGCAAATTTTCATCGTCTTTAATTGCGATGATTCTCGAACAAAAGTTTATAAGTAGGTTACTTTGTATGTGTTGGGAGTGGGTGGTGACTGTGGATCATTGTAGTCATTTGAGCGACCAGTTTTCTCAGAGGTCGGCGAACTTTTTATAGAATGGGTTTGTTGCTAAATGTTTAGGGGTTAACATGTATTGGGTTGATGCATAAGTCCTGCAACAACCCCAAAGTGACTTGCACTTTTTGATGGGTTGCAAAATATTTTTATTTATAAAATATGCAAATAAATTTTCGTAGGTTTCACAATTAACCTTTTTCTGCGAAAAATTTAATAAGTGAAACGCATAAAAATTTATTTGCGTATTTTATAAATAAAAATATTTTGCAACCCATCAAAAAGTGCAAGTCACTTTGGGTTTGTTGCAGGACTTATGCATCAACCCAATATTGAAAATGCAATTATGCAAATAAACCTTGTTCCAATACATCCTCAACATCTCATTCAGCAAGTCGTAAGTCACCCTGCCTCCAATGTGTTGACGAATAAATTGCATGAGCAACACACCATCTGGTCTGAGATAGTTCTGTACAAATCCTTCCATGTCTCTGGTGGTCATACCACGCATCTGAATGCAACTTTTAAATTTAGCCAGTTGGAATAGCCTTGTATACCTTGTTCTCGTGACGGTTGATGTTCAGAAGCACAAATTTGTTTCGAAAGAAGGGAATGGAAAGTACAATCAGGTAATAGAAGCTTAAAACACTTATTATACACATATTTTCATAATAAACTAGTATGGCTTACAAGTTGATCAGTGTAACAATTCCCACAAAAATAAACCAGAAGTAGAGGAAAAAATACATTTTCTCGTTGATCATGTTGAGCATCATTACACTGTAAAAAGGATATCTATAAAATTGACCTTGCAAATATACTGACCATTGAATGGACCATCTTTGAGGGTTAGCTAAGCGTCTGACCTAAATTAAGTTTAGTTGCGTTACTTCTATAAATATGGACTGAATAGAATCTTACCACAAAGTCGCACATAATAACTCTAGGAAAAACTACAGATTCTTTCCAGTCCTCTCCATTAACAACACTTATCATGGTCTCATAGCCCCAGGAGAAGTATTCGCCACCGAGAAATTTGTTGAGCATGATCAGCTGGCCAAAGGCATTCAGAGCATAAGCCAGCTTCACACCCAAATACAAGGCAGTAGCGTTGAAGCCAGATCTTGCAATTCTCTAAAAGTGGTTGTTGACAAAGTCAAATGGATATCACAATTACCTTTTTTGAGGGTTGGAACACACTAAGCACATCTCCAATGTAGTAAGCTAAGTTTTTGATTTCCTGCTCTCTATCAGCTCCAGCTAAACTCCTGCTTTTGACAGCCTCATTGACAATTGATCTAGGGTTGACAGCAGTCTGTTTGTGCAACATGTTCCACAACCAGTTGGGCAGCCAGAACAACAGAGCCTGGCAGGCCAGCACTATCGGCACCCACTGCAACACTTCATACTAACTAAGCTATAAAAAATAAAATAATTTATTTACCCTGTAGTAGCTGATTTGGTCAGTCCTAAGCTCTAAATTGGAAGGAACTTCTTCGTCATCCGGGACAAAATAGGAATTCTGAAAGCAAAGGAAAATTAGTTACATAAACGAATAGTCTTATAAAGTCTCATAAAACTTGAGTAAGCTTTTTAAAAGAATGCAAAATAGTAAAACCACCTGGATGAAACAATAGTTCTCCTGAAAATGATTTTCATATTTATCACAAAAGAGGCTGATGTTCAAAAAATATTACAGCGTACTCTTGCCAACCTCCTAAATCCCTCATTTGATATTAACAGAATCAAATAAACTACTAAAGAAGTACCTTTAAAATCTTGAGGTGTCCAACATTTCATGGGACTGAAAATGAAAAATGTAAAAAAAATTCTAAATGAAAATATTGGGTCGTCAGCTAGAGTAGGTTACTTTTTTGCCTTGAATTTGACGTTTTCATTTTAAAAAATTCCGTATTCTCAGAGAAAAGTATTTTTTTCTATTTTAGTTTGCTACCGTATTTCCACTAATTAGCCGGCCAGCTTATATTTCGGATCCCTGTAAATCGGAAAATTTTGAGGTCGATCTCAAGATTTTTCGGTGGAAATTCAAAATCAAAAAAGCAGAATCGGTAGAGCTAGTGGGACTCCCACGGTGGGAGTTAAGAAAATGCAATAAACAGATTTGGAATATATTTATTCTGGGCTGAGATGTACCGTATTTCATCTAATTATAGACCCGTTTCTAATTATAGACCCCTCGACATTCAGGGTCTGTATCTTGGAGCAGAGAAAACATTTTGCAAATCTGTTTTTTGCGTTTTCTTAGCTCCCACGGTTCTGCCAATCCCATAAGATTTTGGTTGAAATACCAAAAATCTCGAGATTAACCTCAAAGTTTTCCGATTTTGGGGGTGGGGTGTTGAAAAATTATAGACCCGGATCTATAATTAGAAAAGGTCTTCAAAGTCGAGGGGTTGGCTTATTAGGAGAGGGACCAATAAATAAGAGAAAAAGGTATGTAAAAATATTTTTTCAATAACAATTGGAAAACAACAATAATTTTTTTAGAAATAAGACCCAAAATTTCGGCAGAATAGTTTACCTGCCAAAGTATTGCTTAGCAGATATTGCCAGGGAAAAGAAGGCAAGCATTATGGAGGTGCAGTAATAGTTGAGCCTGCAAACATAGATTTGGCCAATATTGGGTTGTATCATAAGTCATAGCGGTTTTTTAGTAATGAATTTTATTCGCTAATTTCACACACATGCGATATACTTTACATACCAATGGAAAGCTCATTCTTTGCTCTACAAGATCTTTGTTATTGTTTTTCTGGAATAATCAATTCTTGGTAATTTGTAGGCATAAACGATGGAGTGTCAAGTGGACAAGGATTTGTATTTTCACTTGCTTTTCGCTTTCAATCGTGGTGCGAAGGCTACAGAAGCAGCTAGGGAAATTTGTGCGGACCTCGCTCCATCTGATTATCACCTTTTTCGTTCGCTCTCCAATCAAATTCAGGGTGTAACATTCGACAATGATGAGATCTCGAAATTGGCTTGTCAACTTCTTCGATAACAGACCGGCTGACTTTTGACGAAGCGGAATAAACAAACTGGCAGATCGATGGGAGGAGGTGGTTAGAACTGAGGGAGAATACATAATTGATTGAATTGTTGTTATTACTGTTGAAAGATGGAAGATAATAAATGAATGCAAAACCGTAAAAAAAACCGCCATGACTTATGTTACAACCCAATAAATATCATGCAGACATACCAGTCAACAGAATCTGCTACAGCTTGCTCTTTTACAATCTTCTGAATATATTTGGACAAGAATGGAATGCTCAGCATCTTGAATAATAATGGCTATGCTGGATAACCCTGCAATAACAATTTTAATTTGAAACTTTCAATGCACAACTTTTCAAATATTTTACAATGAAGGAATATTGATTTGCAAGCAAGCATACATACATATAAATCCCCCAAGCCTGACCAAACCATTATAGCAAAACTAAAGGTCGATTTCTTACAGTTCATCACCATTACACATAGTGAAAAAGGAGGATAAAAGCTGACTTCCTAGCTTTCACACACTCTATTGTTTGCGCAAGAACCGAGATCTTTCATTGATACTAGCCCGCCTTGTATTAAATATACACCTCTTTACACAATCACCAAGCTAATAGGGCAGACACATACTTAAAATTGTTGGACTGATTAAAACAAGGCACAAAAAATGGTATGAATTGATTTGGTTTGCGCAAAAGCTGAAATGTGCCACGAAAAATTTAAAACTTAAATATGCTCAAGTTTTTGAAACTTTTTTAGTATCATGTAACCCAGGATCTCAGCTTTCCAACAAGCTATCAAAATTCCTCGAATTATTTCAGAAATGTAGAGATTTGTGGGTTTGAATAAAGTAACAAAAACTTATAAGTTGATTCACTTAAACCAGGGCTTCCAGATCAAAATTTTGAAAATCAGACAAATTCGAAAAAAGTAAGATTTTTTGACGAAAAATCAGATTTTTTTGTCAAAATAAGCAATTATCATTAAACATATTTTGCATTTTTTTAAATAAAAACGTCATTTTTGAACAAACAAGACATAAAAACTTGCTTTTAATTAGGGGTTTCGAATACGCAGCCTTTTTGATGTCTAATTTGATCAGAACTAAGAGAAGTGTTTTAAAAGCAGGTTTGCGATATGACCGAAAATCCAGGACTTTTCTTAGATGCTGTTTACGGCTATAAATTTGAATTTTTATTGCAACATGAGCTAATTTCACATTCAACAGAGAGTTACAATGTGGAGTATAGGAGGCTTTTAGAGATTTGCGCCGATGAAGGTAGCGTTTAAAAGTCGTTTAAAAAATTTGATATCTCAACGAATTCGACAGGAAGTGGTTATCTAATGAGACCAAAATTTACTGAGCGATTAAAAAACAAGCTTGTGAGGTTCTCTTGTCAAAAAATTTCTAAAAAGATTGAAAAATACACGTTCGAGTCAAGTTAAAAAGTTAGGGTCTTATACAGCGTCTGAGAAATGTGTGATTGTTTTGGTCATTTGACAATTTAAAACTCTCTTATTTAACCTACCCCGAAATCTATCCGTAGCCCTTAGGGAAAAAAGTGAAAGCCAAAATTAGCTGTGTTTAAAGCACAGCGTGACAATAGAAACATAAATCACGCTTCAGTTTAGAAATTTGGAATCTCAAAGAATAATAGTGAAAAAACATGAAATAAATTTAAGGAAAATTTTGCCGAAAATTCTCAGAACTTCTTTTACCGTAAAAGTGTTGAGATATGGCTCCTCAAAAAAAAAGTTCAATTTCAAGCTCTGGCAAAAAAGCGATGTTCTAAGAAGTCAAATATGAAGCAACTTTAAGCGCCGAAGAAAGAAGCATCTATTGCAAAAGTATGGAAATTTCGCCATTGCAAGCTGTTTCATTTTGTTGTACCTATTATTTTTGCCTTTTTAGGCAAGCCAAATGGTTCGAGCAAGACGTGCTACTGCAGTGCATCGGAAGTCGGCAACAAAGCAAGCTAACGTTCTAAGGACTTTTGAAGCAAGAAAGGCTCTGATGGCAGCAAGAAGTGCCAAGATGATCCGCAAAGAAAAGGCCGAAAAAGAAAGGGAAGATCCGTCTTTGTAAGCTGTTTTTTCTTATTTTCTGTGTTAAAATTCTTTTCTTTGTTATTTTTGTAGTGAGCTTAGACAACAAAAAGGGCAAAACAAAAAAAAAGCAAAGCGGATGGAAGCAGTCGTCATTGCATGCAAGTGCAGTGTCTCTCGAAAATCTCTGAAACAGATGACTCAAACAGGTCAGTTTTTTGTGTAATCGGCGTTTCGAAATATCCTAACACTTCCACAGTCTCTAGTTTCTCCATGCTACCACAGCTTTATTTTATAGGTTCATCTTTCAGGTATTCCTGAGGTCTGCAGTCTGCTATAATGACTCGTCTAAGGAACTGACAGCCAAAGCAGTAAAGATCATCTTCATAAGTGTGCCAAGAATGTCGCCAATACTGCAGCTAAAAGGACAGAAAATGCTACTCATGTCGGGTTTTGAAGCTGGAACGGTAATAAAAAATACCGGTTTGTGTTTGCCCTTTGCTCAGTTAACGTCGATTTCTAAGTTTCTTTCTTTAAAGAAATGCTCAAGGAACTGAAAAGAAAGTAGCCAAATGTGGTCCGAAGCATGAGAATTGTCTGTATAACTTCTTTGATATCGCTAAGTACTGTATTGTTACTAATACAATCGTCTTATGTTCGATCTTGTACCTGTTTTTCGAGTGTTTGGCGTTTTGTTTTTTTTAAAGTGATTATGTTTTTGAATTTTATGCCGCTGTGACATCTCATCTTAAGTTTTCTAAAATGTTTATTTTGGTGTAAAACGAAACCGCAGATTCAGGGCTATCGAATAAACCATAATTTTCTTTCTTGTAGTATTGGGAAAAAAAGTTCCAGGCCTAATAAATCGCCTAAAATAATTGGTCCACCTTGTACATATGTTGACTGTGAAAAATTATATCTACTTTCTAAAAGTAGCTATAGTGATCTTGATCAGATTGAGCAAAAACCAAAAATTCCAAATTGATACTGTGACTTAAAAATGTGTGCACAATAGTATTCAGCATTTGTAAAGTTATAATGATATGAAACAATAGTGATGCAGAAATAAACTGTCTTATACTAGCAAGAATAATGTCAATCACACTCGCAAAAAAAGATCAGAGCTTAAAAAGTGGCCAATCAATGATAGGAAATACAAAAAGAGTAAATGAAAGCGCAATCTCTGTATGACCACTAAGATATGTTTTGTGTTGGGACTGACCTATAGACATTGGATGGCGACTGCTGCTGTTGACCATTAGTGCAAGGCAAGCTACCTTGTTTGTGCCATACTGATGTGTGTGTGTGTGTTTAGAAAAGAAGACACAGCACACCAAAGCAGAAAAGGCCGAGTGAGTCACTAGCAGGGCAGAGGGATGAACGCCTTCAACGGCACAGATCTTTGTGATCTGCGGGCATCAAACAAGCAGACATAACAACAACACCAATTGAAGATGTAGTAAGAACTGAAACTTAGAAATTTTCATGAGGAACCATTTGGGTTTGGGCAAAAATCATACAAAGAAAAAACAGCATTTTTAGTATTTTTGGTATATTTCTCCGCCCGAATACTGCATTTTTTTTATACGTCTCACCAAAAGCAAAAAAATGTACCTCATATATATACATACCGTATTTTCTCTATTAAAAGGCCTCCCCATAATCGGGAATTTTTTACTTTTTTTTATTGCGCTTTGAATCTCTTTTGGTTTTGACCCCAAGTATGTTATGTGCCGAAATTTAGCTGGGAATTCGGGATACATTTTGGTATATTATGCTAACAAGGGTCGGTTTGAAAAAGTGAGTCGAATACTTAAAAAAAGGAAAAGAAATTCCCGATTCTGGGGAGGGCTTTTAATAGAGAAAATACAGTATATATATATATTAAGTACCATTTTGCAGCCATATTTTTTCGACAACCTGTTGTTACGATGTAAGGGTGTCGAATAAAAACTTTTTTGAATTTGTGGCTCAATTTTTGAGGCACATTTTGAATAAATTATGCCACTCTGAAGTTGATATATCTAACACAACCTTTAATTATGCACAAGTAATAATTTTATTAAAATTAAATTTTGAACAAAATGTAGCTCCAAAACGACATTTCGAAAATACATAAAGTTATCTAGATTTTTTCACTTTTGAAGAGGAGGGTTAAGAGAAAGAACAATATTGAACAGGATGAGCCAAAATTTTTCTTTTAGCGAATTTCAAATAAAAAAGTGTTTAATTGGTATAACAAGTGAAAATTACAATTTTCAAACGTTAAAATAGTACAAAAAAAGAGATCCATTTAAAAAGAAAACAATAAGCAGGAATCGTAAAATAATAAATCAATGCATTTGAAAGTCAAGAAAAGAAAAAGTTTGCTTCTGAATCATACTCGTGAAGGAAAAGGAAATGCTTTCTTCGTTGTTTTTAATTTTTTGATAATATCAGGTGAAAAACAGTTTTTACAATGTTCTTATTTCATTTTTACTTTTTTCTTAGGTCCTAGCAACACTTTAGATAAACTCGGGGCCGAAACATTTGACAATATCCCGAAACACACCCTCAGACACACCACTTGAATAGAATTAAACTATCTATGAATAATGCGGAATATACATACCTCACCTCCCGTAGTCTGGTATCAGATGATATTCTAGCGGCAAGACTAGTTTATTTTCTTGGTCTAACTTCTTTTTCTTTAAGCAAAAGGCAAGATATCTGGAATTACAGTTGGCTCGGCCGAAAATTTGATCGATGGAGATGACAGGTGACAACAGAAAGCTAGAGAATAAATAACCAAACAATGCCATTCTACAGTCGATGCTCGATTTAAGATACAGCTGGATTTAACATGCGGCCAGTCCACTGTTTTCAAAAGTCACACTAGCACACTTGGGTCACACTAACTTCACCGACCTTTTTATCTGAAATATTTTTTCTTATCTCAGATGTTTTTACACCATGTTGTAGCTGAAATTTTTCTCTATACATTGAGTGGTCAAACACTCCAGTTAAATTTTTGACAAAATCACACCAAGTGTGACCTTAAAGTCACACCTTTTCATAAAAGTGTGACTTTAAGGTCACACTTGTGTGATTTGTCAAAAATTTAACTGAGTTGTTTCCAATGAAAAATCTCAGCTACAAGATGGTGTAAAAACATCTGAGATAAGAAAACAAAATTTCAGATAAAAAGGTCGGTGAAGTTAGTGTGACCCAAGTGTGATAGTGTGACTTTTGAAAACACTGAGCTAGTCTCAGTCCCGCTTAAAAAACATACGCTCGATTTAACAAACGCTACAGTAAAAATACTCAGAAAAGGTAACCAAAGGTCTTGATAATTGACTAATTTTTAGATTTAGAACCGAAACCTCAGTTCCAAGGTAAGTACAGGGTGCCCCAACTTTTTGAGAAGATTTCAAACGCCCATTTCTTTTTTGTTTATATACTCTAGTAATACAATTAATAGCTTGTTAGAAAGCCATATGTCTGCGGTTTTGTTTAACACCAAAACAAAAAATTTATTGTGTTTGTAGGCTGAGATATGGGCAATTAAACAAAACATGACATTTTTTAGGAAAAATGATAACTTATGGATGTTATTGCTCAATTGTTGAGTAAATTGAACATGGTCTTTGCAGGTTTTCACTGCTTCAAGTAATCAGATTGATTATTGAAGCCATAGGCAATGAAAGATCTGGTATGTTATCATAGTCTCTGAAACATTTTCCTGAACGAACCCCGAAAAGTCCAAGATTACCTGAAATTACAGGGTTTGCTCAGGTTTTGTATTCATATTTCATAGGTTGTTCGGCTCTATATGCGTTCACGGTTCTAGACAAAAAGATGTTGATGTTTTTTGAAATTTTTTAAGACCAGCATACTCCACATTGCAGCGGATCAAGGGAATTGTAAATTTATTTAATATTTTATGAAGTTAGAGACCTACAACTTACCCAATCCCTTGCAATGTGGAGTGTGCTGGTCTTGAATAGTGTTGTGCGCTAGCGTTCGAGCGAGACTTTTAGTGAAAAAAAAGTTGACTAGTTGACTGTAATTACAAGTTGAAGGTAGTTGTTGAAAAATTGAATTTTTTCGGGACGGGACACCGGGACGGGACAGGTGCCAAAAAATTTCCGGGCGGGATTCCGGGACTGGACGATTCTCTAAAATTAACGGGACGGACGGAATTGTCCAGTCACGTCCCGTCATCATCTCTAGTAAAAATACTTTTTTCTCGCGTAAAAATACTTTTTTTGCCACAATTTTTTTCCTCATGTAAAACCACTTTTTACGGCAAAAAAAAGCAGCAGAAAAAGGCGCGGGGAGAATTCCGCGGCAGACAATTCCGTTGAGGATAATTCCGCGGCTCTTAATTGAGTTCGAAAATCGCCTTTAAGACACTACAAATGCATGTTTTGAGCAGTTTTGAGCTTTTTTTGGCACTATTCCTTTATTACATGTACTTATCTTCACAATCCACAAAGACATTTACATTACTATTTTAGTGAAGAGCACTTCTTTTCAGACAGATGACTTATCTGGTGGAACCTCCCAATCGTACGGCGTGCTTTGATTCACATCGCTAGGAAGGATGCTCTGCAAGATAGTCTTCAAAACATTGTAGTCCGGCATCTGCCCATAATCGAAAGTATCCAAATAGTCAGAAAATCCGCGCAGAGTCTTGGGTAAGTAGTTGCACATGTACTATTCAACACAAAATGTGCTGAAAACGCTTTGTGAAAACCAAAATGCTGGTTTGACTATCCAGAATCTCAAAACCCGATTGGTACCTGGGTAGGTAGATACTCAAAGCTGGTCTACCCAAAATTTAGAGAATTTTTCTGAATGAGCATAAAAATCATGCTATCTTTATTACAAATTACTTCCTCAAACGGACTGTAAAGAGCAAAACCTGGTTTGAACTTATCAACACCTAAGAAACTGAGGATCCCACCTGCTCCAGGTGGACGCTCAGCTGTACAACTTGAGTTCAGCCTGAGAATTTAACGACAGAAAACCAGCTTTTAATCCTTACTAACTTACTCAGAGCATTTTTTAGGCAAGATAGAAGTTTTGATGTGACCATTCAGAATAATTCCTCAAACTTTGAGGTCGACCACCTTGGAGTCTGTACCTATTCACGGTGTTGAGATTTTGGTCTGTCGAAACAACATTTTGGTCTTAACAAACCGTTTTCAGCACACAATTCTGGGTTGAGTAGTGTGGTTTGTTTGACTTGGTATTGTTTCGGGCAAAACGAACTTCGCGTGAAACGAACTTTCAGGCAAAACGATACGCACCCCTTCCTCGGCTTTCTTGATATATGCTTCCAGTTTTGTCAAATTCGCCTGAAAAAAACCAAAGTGAGATATTAAATATATATGTGTGGGGGGTGGGGGGATGAGGCTCCCAAAAACGGCCTGTCAGTCTGACATAATTTATGGACGTTCCCTAAGGAAATTAGACTCTTTTGTTCAGAAAAATGATTAATATCTGAAAGACCAAAGTCTTTGTCTTGTGCACCCACATTGGTTCGTAGCCTTCCGGAGTAGACGGTTCTTTTTCGCTCAAGATCGAAAGGACCTATTCACCACCGATTTTCTCAAATGAAGACATGCTCTAGAAAAAACACATACCGTAAAGCTTCTGATGGAAAGACATGCTCTATTTGAACCACATGCTCTAATAGAACGACAGAGGTCAAGGGGGGTCGAAAAATAGAACGACATTCTCTAATAGAACGACACCCATCAAGAAGGGTCGAAAACTAGAACATAAAAAGTTTTAACTGCGCTAGATAATTTTGCTTAATGTTAGCTTAAAATTATGTTTTGTTGCTTTTGTTTTATTTATTATCATTTGTTTAACCGTCACACGAAGTGTGCTGAAATGCTCTATTTGAATGATTTTTCTTAAAAAATATCGAAAGCTTTAATGCTCTTTTATTTTGATTTGACTCTGAAAAAAGCAATTTAGGGATTGATAGAGGAGTAAATTTACTGCATTTCGGTACCAAGGACGTATGCAAAAAATGCAAATTCAAGGTGTTTTATGCAAAAACGAAGGCAAGCCGCAGCATGCAGGTGGAAAAAAACTGGGGCTAAGTCGGTTAAAAGAAAGAAGGTGTCAGAAAAAACTAAGTTTGTCCTAGATTTATGTTACATTTAGAATTTTTTGATTGATTTTTTTGATTTTTAAGAAAAGCAAGAGCCTGTTAGAAAATCGATTAGTGTTCAAGTCGATGATACAAGTTAAGTGATCGCCAATCTTCAACGAAAAAGGCATTCTCTTCTAAATCGTTTGACGGAATCAAAGAAGAAATAGTTTGTAATATTTTCAGTGCATTGGTATCCACATTGGTTTCTCTGCTCAGGGCATTTGTTGTTGTTACTAATAAAGTGATTTTTGTCTGGTTGAAAAGAGTTGCTGTTAGCTAAAAAAGGTAAAAGGTCACATTGCAAAATATATGGATTTCCGTCACTTTGGAAGATAAGACGTGCTTTTCGACACAAAAATCATGATTCTCTATAAATTTGGGCTCTAAAAAATCGAAAACAGAAAAAATAAATATGGTGGATTTGAACTTGAGAGGCGGAAAAATGACTACACCACTACACCACCACGCACACCCAATTTTTCAAAAGTGAACCTTTTTTCGCGTTTTGAAGAGCCGTGGTCTGTTAGGACGAGCTCTTTTCCTTTCAAGACAAAAAAATTGAACGTTAGGGGGTTATTTGGAGTGGGTTATTTCAACAGGGGATGTACTGTCGTCCACCTGAAAGATTCTCCAAATTTTTGAGGTTACGGGTTCGGATCCTGGTGGTGCAGACATTATATTTTCTTGAAGAACAGTCACAAGCAGTGCTGTGCACTCGTCTTCGTACTTCGTCCTCGTCCACGTCCTCGTCCGACTAGGACGAGGACGTGGACGAGCAATTTAGAAAATCAAGTACGAGGACGAGGACGTTAGCAAAGGATGACTCGTCCTTCAAATTATAGTTAGGAAATATGTAAATAGGACAATCTTTTTGTGTTGTATTCAATGCTTTTTAAAATTAGATGGATGGATGGGTGGATTTAATTTACGAACTGAAAACACATTTGGTTTGCTCTTATTGTAGAGAATGCTTACACTATTCCGCACATCTTCGTCTATACTATCCCGTCAGTGTTACATCTTCTGCTGTCGAAACAATGTTCAGCCAATTGACACTGCATAGTTCCGGTCACAAAACCACAAGCGGCTCAAGACGTTTACGAAGCCGTATACTTATGTCGTTTAATAAAAAATTTATCACCGTTTAACGAATTTATTTTTAATGTTGTAATAGCAAAATAAATTCATGGTCAACAATAAGTACAAGTTTAAACAATTAACAAAAATATATATCTAAAATATGTGAAAGACGAATAAAAGACGAAACGAGGACGAGAACGAGCAATTTTTTAACTCGTCCGACTAGGACGAGAACGAGGACGAGCGACTTTACAACAGAGCTACGAGGACGAAGTACGATGGCTCAATAAAATAGGGACGAAGGACGAGGACAAGCAATCCCTAAAATGCACAGCACTGGTCACAAGTCGACCAGTAAGTTTCAGGATAGTAGGAAAACCACGTGCTACCTCCCCTATATGAGTCCACCTCCAGAATTTAGCTGTAAGTAATTAAAAACTGAATTTACCTTATCCTAAAATGTGTCCTGAACATGGTTTTATAATGCTAAAACAGCAATTTGAGTTGCAGGAACCCCAGTTTTGTAGTAGTTTTATGCTCCTTAGGGCACCCAGGTGGTGCTCAGGTTGTTGTGCCTAGGTAGAGGTACTCACATAGGCGTATCCAGGATGGTTAAAAAATTTCTGACGGATGGGGACTTAGAAGTGCTAAAAATGCTAAAAAAAAATCCTGACGGAGCGGGGGATTGTAGCCATACATGTGCAGCAAAAAAATCGCGCCGGGGCAAAAAATGTAAAAAATTGGTGTCGGACGTCGAGTAACTTATACAGGGTAAGTATCTATGCAAATGTTTTATTGATCATTATTTTATATTACAATTTATTCGCTATTTTAACTTATAATATAGAATTTAAAAGAAACTAAAATTGTATGAGTCATAAAATCTAAAAAATCTGAAGGAATCAATACAAAACACAGTTTAGAAATAACTAGAAAAAGGCTATTTTTATAATAAGGAAATAAATAAAAACCGCCGAAAAAAGTGGCGCCGGGCGCCGGATCACTCAATTTTGTAAAAAGGCGCAGAGTGCTGGCGCCAGTGTCGGCTTTTCCAAATTTTTCCGAGCGCACACCGCCGCCGACGCCCGTCCAAGTATGGCTATAGTCCAGCTAGCTCCACCAACACACCACCCCCGGGTATGCTTATGGATATTCAGGTGGAAGTTCCTAGGTAGTAGTACCCAGGTGCCGGTACCTATTGCTCAGGTGGTTTAGGGGGTGGAGGTATCTGAGGATTTATGGGTATCTTCGGTATATGGATATCCAGTAGATAGGTTGAAATAAGTAAGTTCACTGTTTTGGATCACTCAATCTATATCCGGGTACAAAGTAATGTGGATGTCTACCTGGTGCAAATTTCTTTCTATTATATCTTTGCTTCAAAAAGCTTTTTCGTGCACTAATTCAGATACAGTCGAACTTCTCATTAGTGTACACTCTCCCATTAGTATACATCTAGGACCTACCACTTTGGTTGTTTTTGAAAAAAAAAACCTTTATACCAGGGTTGCCAAGTGGGCAAACAAATCAGCATATATAATGGCTGATTTATCAGCCAAAATTTTTTAAATTGCATTTTTATCATGTTTTTAAGCGGAATTTTGCCAAAATTCTGCCCTTCGGGTTGCAAAGTCCCTCAAATTTAATGTTTATTTAAACTGTAAAAACAGAATTTTTTGTTTATTGAAAATTTCTGAGTACAGACCATTTTAAAAAAGCAGAGATTTTCGAAAATTTGACAAATCTGTGTTGGTCTGTGGTCTGTACTCAGAAATTCTCAAAAAATTCTGTTTTTACAGTTCAAATAAGCTATAAATTTGAGAGACTTGGCAACCCGGAAGGCAGAATTTTGGCAAAATTCCGCTTAAAACATGTTAAAAATACAATTTAAAAAGTTTTGGCTTATAAATCAGCCATTTATATATGCTAATTTTTTTGCTCACTTGGCAACCCTGCTTTATACGTAAACTCACATTAGTGTACACTTCTGATTAGTGTACATCTGAGGTCGACCTCTTGGGTGTACACTAATGCGAACTTGGTGTGGTTGGTGCGTGGTGATCCAGTAGGGTTGAGGCTCAATTATCGAAAAACTTTTGAAATAACAGAATTTTTTCACAAGACAAAAAAGATTTATTTGAAAAATAATTTTGTGGACCAATTGACTGTGGATGAATTGACCGTGGATCATTTGACCGCACGCCGTTTAAAATATCTTCAATCAAACAACGTGATCTTACCGATCAATGCTATAGAAAGAATGGAACTTGGTTTTGGATCTCTGCTCTATTTTTGAAAATCCCTGTGGGGGTGCCGCTCTATCAGAACATGCCGTTCTATTTTTCGAAGCCCCCCTTTCCGGGGTGCCGCTCTAATGGAGCATGCCGTTCTATTAGAGGAAATACGGTAAGTTCATCCAATCTCTTTATTATGTGTTTTAAAATATTAGTCAATAATTTAACTGCTATTTTCTAAATTTCTGTGTTTTATTGTTGTAACCTCACTGTTTGATAAGGCCAAGCAAACGACTTCATGTTTTTGTTCTAAGTATTGATTTTTTTATTAACCATTTAAGCAATAATTATTAAATACACAGTCCTTGAGTGAATTGTGCATTTTTCATGTAATGTGTTTAAAGTCTCTCGAATTAGCTCTTCTGCTTTTGCTTTTGAATCAGTCATTTGTAAATATCCTCGCTAATCATTCCTACACAAATACAGTCATTCCGCAAGCTCTATTTTTTGAAAAAAGTTGTAAATTTTTGTCTCCTGGAGGCGGCTGTCGATGTGTTCCTCGCCACCATCCATATAGACCTTCCTATACTGAATGTTGTTGTGTTGGGCATGACATTACTCGCATACCTAGCAACTTTTCCGCTCAACTTGGAATGCTGTAAGTAAACTTCTTTTGTCATTTTTTACTTTCTCTTAAGATTTCTATACGGCTCTGGAATACTAGAAATTAGTGAAGAATCTTTCAACAATTGTAAGCCTTCGTAGAGTAGAATCTTAATTGAGTTTAATTTAAGATCCACGACTAAAAGAAATGTAGGTGAATTATTTCAGAAATATCATTTGCAAAAAAAGTGATTGTCTTGATGAAATTTAGTTTCATTGACAGTGCCAAAGAGCTAAGAAGAGTTGATAGTGAAGCATTTCGGAAATTACCTAATCTCAGAAAAATGTAGTCATTGTTTTAGGATAAGTTAAACATTTTGAAAAATATTTCTAGAAGAATCTCCAATTGCCCTAATTTGGAGGTTTGGAATGGTATACTGCTGAAAGAAAACTTCAAAATTCAATCAGTGTACGAGTTTAGTGTTAAATTTTTTGCTTAGCTGCTATTTATCCCTTATAGAATAGCACGTAACAATGGTCTAAAACAACTTCCGAGACTTCAAATGTTTCCAAATCAGCACTTTCTAACCATGGAAATGCTAGATTTCTCTTTCAATAAAATCCAAACTATTAAGACTGGTTCAAGTTTGAATGTGAATGCAAAAGTGTTAAAGTTGGAGAGCAATGCTATTGCTTCAGTGGAGCCTTTTGCTTTTGTCAGATGCAAATTTCTCAAATTGTGGGTTTTGATTTGGTGTATATTGTTAATAATGCAATTTGTTTTTGGGAATCTCAACAACAACATTGAAATGAAAGATATTTCCTTGGATGCTTTTGCAAACATTTCCGAACTGCATCATTTGGACTTGTCACACACTTCTATTGATCGTTTGCCAGGTGGGTGAGTTTTCGAAAAGGAACTTTCAATATTTGCTTTTTTGTAGTCAAAGGTTTAAAAAATATCAAACAATTGACCCTAAAAGAAGTGCCTCGCCTTAAACACCTGCCCTCAGTGCTTGCCTTTAACAATCTGGTCAAAGCTGAATTCACTTATGCTGCCCACTGCTGCTTTTTTAAGGTAATATTTTCGGCCAATTCTGACATAATGTTAAAAATTATAATAAATTATTGGATAAATTATTTGTTAGGTAATAGTTGAAGAAAAGCAAAAAAATGCACTACAGTCAAACCTCGGTTATCCGCCACCCCTGGGGACCGGCCTCAGGGTGCCGGATAAACGAGGTGCCGGATGACTGGAATGTCAGTTGACAGAGAATAAGCCAATCTCAGCCAAATGAAGTATACTTAAGGTGCCGGATAACCGAGGGTGCCGGATAACTGGAGTGCCGGATAACCTAGGTTTGACGGTATATAAAAATTTGCAAAGGTAGTTAATAAAAAAATCAACTAGAAAGTCATTTTTCATAACTTTTCTACCTCAGGAAACTTCACTATTTATTTTTTCTTCTTTTTTTAAGTTTATATTTTAGTATGCTACCCGAGAGTACAAAAAAAGCAGCCAGTACCAGGACCACTACCGAGAGATTCAACACCGTATTTGTCGTAGACAGCAACAGAATAGCAAGTTCAACTTTTTCAAGCCAAATGCTAGGTTTGAAAGAGTATTATTTTGCTAACTTGCTTCTTTTGCGCATATAAAACCGCAAAATTTTAAGGATATTGAGCAGTTCCAACGCAACCCCACCGGCTACCCTCTCAATCGGATATCCTGGACCACAAGCAAACAAGCAGAAGATAGCGAAGAATCTAATTTGTTTGAAGACCTCGCCAAATGGTACAAAAAATTGGATTTCGGTGCGCTCAAAATTCCTGACAATCTTCTTAATACTTCATCTTCAAGTAGCGAAGCTGAAAAAGACAGTGAAGAGCAACCAGGTAAACCGGCAAATTATGTAAGCTCGGAAGGTAGCTGCATCATTCGAAAACTAAATAATAATTTTTACTAATATTTCTGCAAAAAGTTAGTTCCATTTAAAGAAAAGCAGTATAATTTACCTTTTTTCGCCATTTCAGAAAATGTGTTACCGTATTTCGTCTAATAGAAGCCCCGGGGCTTCTATTTTTTGGATCCCCAAAAATCGGTAAATTTGTAATTCGATCTCGAGATTTTTGGGTATTCAACCAAAATTTGAAAAGTGGAATCGGTGGAGCTCGTGGGAGTTAAGAAAACGTATCAAACAGCTTTGCAAAATATTGCTTCTACCCTGAAATCCAGACCCTCAAAGTTGAGGGGGGGCTTGTATTAGAGGGGGCTTCTATTAGAGGAAATACGGTATATCTTTAGCATACAGTGGTGATAAGTTGGGTCAGAGCGTGATACTAAAAAAATGTGATGAAACAGCAGTCGATGATTTTTACTTGCATATAACCTGCACCCCACAACCAGACGCTCTGAATCCATGTGAAGACATTGTTAGGTTGTGAAAATTTTGAAGGAAATATATGTTAATTGGGTACTATAAGCCGGATTGATTTCAGCTACAAACCCTTGAGAGTGGTCATTTGGGTGATGTGGATCATTGCGATTGTCGGGAATGTGGGTTTAATTAGAATCTTATGATCATGGTCAGACTTGCATTAAAATATTGGCCCTATTCCACAATGGGTACCATTTTTTGCCTTGGTGCCCCCTGTTGTTTTTCATCATTTTTTATTCAAATTTTTATTCAAAACAAATGCAACGCATCATTCATATATCTTTCTAACTTCTTTCGTTTCAATAAGATGCTTGCGTACCATTTTGCTAAATCATAAAATAGCACAAAAAATATTGCACTGTTCGAAAAAAATGGTGAAAAACTACAGGGGGGACCAAGGCAAAAATGGTGAAAAACTACAGGGGGACCAAGGCAAAAATGGTGAAAAACTACAGGGGGGACCAAGGCAAAAAATGGTGAAAAACTACAGGGGGACCAAGGCAAAAAATGGTACCCATTGTGGAATAGGGCCAAAATATTGGATTAGACATTGGCTACCGTCTACACCGTTGTGAAGTGTATGAAAAATATTAACATCATAATCGTCCAGTTTAGGTGGCTGTTTGGGTAGTCATCATCACAGTGTGGCAAAGAAGAATGCGTTTGCACTATTTCTTCATGCTCAATCTTAGTTTTGCTGATTTTTTAACAGGCAAACTGCATTCCACTTTGTATTTTCTGAAAATACATGCCGTGTTTTTTTTGAAGGTGTTTACCTAGCCATCCTCGCAGTTGCCGACTTAAAAACGTCCAATGAGTACTACAACTACGCAGTAAGTTGGCAAACCGGCTGGGGTTGCTCAGCTGCTGGCTTTATTTCTGTTTTCGCTTCTGAGCTGTCGGTGTTTTCTATGCTAATGATTGCTGGTGAAATATACTACAATGCCAAGTAAATTTTTACGCCAAAACATCCTTGATAAAATTCAACATACACGGGTCTGTGTGTCCTGTCCCATTAAATTAGGGATATTTTCTAAATTTTCATGAGAAATACAGATTCTTGCTTGATAGGAAACTCAATGATTTGTACCATGCCTTCCCCGAGTTTTTACTTCAATCCCATTTTCTCTACTTTTACAGAAAAAAAACTAGGTTAAATTTATTTCTCTATTCCCTAATCTCAAACTCAAATAAAAAATTTACCTGTGAAATGAATGCTATAAACAGTTTCAGAAAATTTGAGATTTAAGTTTTGAAAACAACCAAAAATTGAGAATATAGGTTTAATGCTCAATTATGTCAGATACGCATTCTTTGGCAAACGAATGACCACTAAAGCTGCTTGCCTGTTTATGGGCCTTGGATATTTATATGCTTTCTCCATGGCTAGTCTTCCTCTGATGGGTGTGTCCTCTTACCAGAGATCCAGTATTTGTTTGCCCTTGTCCATAAACAGCGTCACAGACAGGGTAAGTAAGGGTACAACATTTATAAATACCGGTTGCTTCAACTTTTTTACCCACATTTCTTTTGTCTATAACTCTTTAAATTTGCGCCCAATTTTTTTACCATTTTGTTTTAAAAAAATTCAGGTTCATTACGTCCAATTTTTGTCGAGTTATCGGCGTTAGAAAAAAAGCATAAAATTGAGGCTGATCCGTGTACACCTGGCTCTTTACATAGCCTCAACAGAAATAATCCATCCAGTTTAGATCCGGAGACCGAGCCTACACTTCTTATTAGTACAGGATTCCGACCAATCCATCGATTCGGAAAATGAAGGTTGAGGAGAGCTCGCACATCCAATCCGGTGGAAAAACACCAGTTCGTCAAAATTCGGTCATTGCCGGAGGGATTTAGGCCAAATATGACTGAGCATTGAGTTGTTGGTGCACTCTACCAACTAACAATGCATAGATATTTCTACATCCACTTATCCGCAAAACATTTGCAAAGCCTTCTCCTGGTTTTGAATATCACATAGCTAAATTAAAAAATCAAACACTACAAGAAAAAAAAAGATATTGTAAAAATGCCGATAACTCAGTCAAATTTCCAGCCATGTAGCTTTTGCCTTTCTGGCACAGGACTAGCTTGTTTTTAATCTCTCGTTTACCCCTTAAATCAGGCTCTTACTTAATAGTAGAATTAAAACTTGCACTTAACTATCCGACTGAGCTATGAGCATCACTGCTATCTGCTGCAAATGTAAACGAATAAACACTAGAGCCAAAAATGAATATAGCACATGTCCCAAAACTCTCTGCTCCGGCACTCCACAACACTAGACAATTACAATATCAAAGCTTATAACTCCTACTTTAAGAGCCATTTTAAAAGCAATGGAAATATGCCACTAGCAGCGATTGCGCTCAAACCTACCAAAACTTTAACATCTATTACCTTAGCTAAAAAGCAAATACTCACTATTCTCTAGGATCAACACCCCAAGCAGCCGATACGAGTAGCAGGACCTCAGTCTAAATACTGAAAAACAACAGAAAATCAGCTGTGAAGTATTGGACCAGCAGCATCTCCCAGTCCATCTACCTTTGCTAGTCAGCTAGAAGCCTTAGGTCTGGACGTTTTCGCTTCGGTCAGCCTGCTAGATGCTATTTATATAAACCCGTCTACTACAAGGGTGCAGGGCTAGGTGTTTGAGGTTTGAACATCCGCAGTGAATTAGGGTCTAAGCAACCTGCTCAAGTGAACACATAAACTATTCCAATGAATTCGGTACCTAGCCAGATGACTAACACTCCTAGAAAATTATCCACAATGTTATATTATTCTTGAATTTTAGTGGTGGCAAAGAGTTTCTTACGAATTGTCAAATTCGGAGCATGTACCATTAGCTCGGCGTTCAAAATCACGGAAATATATATATTTTTTTTAATTTTAGGAGCGTAATTAAAGAGGGGGGAGTAATTGGAGGAAGGGGAGAAATTACAGAAAATACGGTATTTAGAAATTTAGAAAAAATTGAAATTTTTTAACAGAATAAAAGTTTTTCGTAGTAATATATTTTATTTCAGGTGTATATCATGATTGGTAAATTTTTTACAGGTTAGACAAAATAGCTTTATTTTCACTAAATTTAGGATTATCTTTGAGTGCAGCTGCATTTGCGAGCATGGTATTCAACTACATTATGATTAATTGTTTGATAAGAAACCCTGATGGCCCATCGCGTGAAGAAGACCGCCAAATTTTGCTAAAAACACTGGTGCTGATAGGTACTGACATGATCTGCTGGGTAAATTACTACCGCTTAAATAAAAAGCTTGTGATTTAAAGGGCTGAAATCTAGGTGCCTACTCTTTTCCTTGGTTTAACAGCTGCAATGGGTCTCCCGTTGATCACATTAACAAATGCAAAAGTGTGTCTTATTTTGGTTTATCCAATAAACTCTTGCGCCAATCCCCTTCTCTACGTGTTTTTAACCAAGATTTGGAAAGATGCCAAGTTAAAAGCAGCCCCTATACTTGAGCTTATATCTCGCCAGTATGACAAACGCAACAGTGTGTGAGTGAAATTCATTAGACCAATTATTCATTTATTAGACCAAAATACAGAATAAGATAACGACTCATTCTTAAAATTAATAATTTAATATTACAATTCGAACTTATTCGAAATTTGATGATTCTTACAAAATTTTGCAATCGGGTACGAAGTTGTACCATCTTAGATCATCTTCTGTACCATCTACTATAGTTAACACGGGAAACCCTGGTGCGCTCAACAGTCACAACAGGTAGAACAGAATGTGCTGAACAAGATGGTGTGGGTCCTTCTCGCTTTGATATCAGACCACCTTGATTTTGACCATGCCCAACCTCTTACCTTCCGGAGCCGTCAGATAACGAAGCGAAAAGGACCCACACCATCTTGTTCAGCACATTCTGTTCTACCTGTTGTGACTGTTAAGTGCACCAGGGTTTCCCGAGTTAAAAGAAATAAGTTTAATTTTTTGTAGTTCCATGAACCGATTCTACTACTCGGCAGGACCAGGGGAACCAGATGAGTGTGCCAGCTCCATCAAGGCGTCTTCTAAACTAACTTCCTGTGTGTCCTCCCCTCTGATAAAACAAGGCAAATTGTGTTTGACTGTTAACAAAAGTGCTCATCACCTTCTCAGCACATCGTCCATACGCTCCAACGAAGAAGCTAAAGACCAAAAAAGGTAGTTCTGGCCAATTTATTTAAATTAGATACAAAATTATTTAGACCATCCCGAGTGTCCTTCCAAGACAGTGTGCTCCTGTTCGCTGCAGAGAAAAGAAGATCTCTATCAACTCGGCCGAAAATCAGTGCTGTGCCAGAAATGTCTGATATTTCTGAGACTTCTTCCAACAGTGCTAATGCTGACAAAGATGAAGCAAATATAGACCAAGTGAACAAAGTAAGCATTATGAGCTCTACAAATCATAAAAGCGTATCGTATTTCCTCTAATAAGGCTTCATGGGGTCTAGAACTTCCGAAACTCTCGAAAATTGGAAAAATTTCACGTCGACCGGATTTTTGGGCGTTTAAAGGACCATGGAAATTGATAAGCACAGCAATTTACGATATTCGAATTCGCGCGGGACCACCCTAATTTTGTCAATAATTTTTTCGAATTATTTTTTGTTTGCATATAAATTTTTTCAAAATATTAGAACCATCCCCCGTAGCAACAACGAAAAAAAAATCCGCGGATGAACAAATCTGCGGACACATTTTCGTAGCAATAACGAAATTCTATCCGCGGATAAGCAAATCCGCGGATGAACAAATCTGCGGACACATTTTCGTAGCAATAACGAAATTCTATCCGCGGATAAGCAAATCCGCGGATACTTAACAAATCCGTAGATTTCTTTGAGATATCCGCGGATATGTTTATCCGCGGATAGAATTTTTTCATAATTTCAACTTTTATAATTTCTTTTAAATACGTCAATTTTTCTTATTGGAATTTTTATTTATTGATTATTTTCATTGATTCTTTATTGATTATAAGTGCATATGAGAATAATACGAAAAAATAAGAGTGGCATCAATGAATTAGACAATGGATTTCATCAAAAGAAATTTTGCACAATTTGAGCACGGTATACATTTCCACTTCCAGTGTAGCCAGTTGCACTAGTTTTTATTATTAATTTATTACCGAGTTTCTTGGTGGTTTTGTGGATTAGAGAATGGAGTCATCAACCAGGGTCTGTTTGCGTAGCCAGAGTCTCCCAAAATGTACCCAGTTGCCCTACTTGACTCAAACTCATTCCATACTTTGCTGTGACGCAAAATGAGTCTTGAGAAGTCTTCAAGCAGTAGTGTTCAACTATTTCAGAGTATTTTCGAAAACCGTCATTGCTTTTAGTGGAGTACCTCAAGGTGTTGAGACTTCTTTTTATGGACAGTCAAAAGAAAGAGGCCCGCTAGATTGCTGGATTATATCAAAGTCACCTTCGACATCACCTACAAAAAAGACAGAGAGTGAAATCACCAACTAAAGCTAATACAGCAGTTCCATTAGGACAGCTTCAGCGATCAGTTTTGGAGAAAGAGTTAGAAAACGCTAACAAAATGAGCGGAGTGCTGGAACAGGCATCTAAATTTCTTTCTCTCGGGTGTCTTTTTTTCAAGAACAAAACAAATCAAGAAAAAGACAATCATGACGTTTATGACATTGAATATTAGATCATTTACATAATAGATTGTATAAACTACAAAAAAATCATTTTATAAAAATTCATACATGATTAATCAATGAAAGTTTTTATTTTTCGTTTTATGTGCAAAAAATAAGTATAATTTTTATGTGAAAAAAAATTTGAAAAAAAATCAAACTTATATTTCTAGCCTCCTTCCGAGCAGGCTAGAAATAATCCGCGGATTTGTTTAAAATATCCGCGGATTTTTTCGTTGTTGCTACGAAAAATATCCGCGGATAACTTTCAAGAAATCCGCGGATTTTTCGTTGTTGCTGCGAAATTTCTATCCGCGGATTTTTCAACAATCCGTGGATTGTATCCGCGGATTTTCCGTTGTTGCTGCGAAATTTCTATCCGCGGATACAATCCGTGGATTGTATCCGCGGATTTTTCGTTGTTGCTACGGGGGCATAAATTGAAGTGGAAGTCAAAAACACCTAGAGACGCTAAAATAACGGGTGGCGCTAGATTTATGATACGGAGTGTATTATAGGATGGGGCCTTATTAGAGGAAATACGGTATTCAAATTTCAATAAGTACCGTATTTCCTCTAATGAAACCACCCCTTGGCTCAAAATCATGTTCTTGGCATGCATTTTGACACACTTTTTGAAAACTGCTCTTAGACAAATTACCACTCATTTTGTAACCAGGGAGATGAGCTACCAAATCGTTGGTAATTCACATAAGAGTAGTTTTCAAAAATGGTGTTAAAATGCAATGCCAGGAAAACGATTTTGAATCAAGGGGGGTGGTTTGATTAGAGGAAATACGGTAACCTCATGTTGGATTAAAAGTGACCTTCGGAATAAAATTTACCAAACAAAATTAGACACTCTGACAACTTTGATTGCAGTTGAAAGCCAAATATTTGCAGATGAGCACAAGCAGCAAGAGAAGCTATCTGTTCCAGCCAATAATCAACATGGACAAGCGAAACAGTAGCACATCCATAGGCAAAGATAGTGGTCGAGGAGATAGTTGTTGCAGCAGTCTAACATCAAATGGACTGCTTATGGTTCGCCTTTTTTGTACTAACATAACAAACTGTAAATTGGGTTTTAGAACAGACCATCTGTATTTACTATGGACTGGGAAGGACCAGTCGTAAGGCATATAAACACCCCAGTATTTCTGGTTACAGATTACAGTGAACAAACAAGTGATGTCACTATTGATGCTGTTTAAAATATCTGAACGTAAACTTATATTTAAGCTGTTCAATAAAACAAATTGGCGAGGTCTGCTCCTTTGAAGTTGCATGAGCAGAAATCTCGACTTGGCTGGTTCAGAAAAGCAGATAAACCCCATATACAGGGTTATTCAAGAAATTGTAACACTTTCAAACTGCCATAACTTTTTATCCCGGCACGATTTCAAAATTTTGTAAACGCAGATCGACTCAGAATTTCATGGCAATTTTTTTGGCATATAACACCCGAAAAAATTTTTTTTTGCAAAAATTCGAAAATTTGCCTTGGTCCCCCCTGTTGTCCATCCAAAGGCCACCTACAGACCAGGAGCCAAACAACAGGGGGGACCAAGCGAAAATCGTGGTTTTGACCTTATATACCAAAAAAATTGCCATGAAATTCTGAGTCGATCTGCGTTTACAAAATTTTGAAATCGTGCCGGGATAAAAAGTTATGGCAGTTTGAAAGTGTTACAATTTCTTGAATAACCCTGTACTATTCGAGATATATATATCGAATAATTATACCAACTTAAAAAAATCTCACCATCGTTTTCAGCAAATTATGAAAGAAATTTTGAGTAGATACTTGCAATTACTACTTGGTACCTAGGTGTTGCGCAATCGGTGGTACCTTGGTAGTGGTAGTACGTCGATAGTAGTCTTGGTGGTGGTACCAAGGTGGTAGTATCTTGGCAGTGGTACCTTGATGATGGTACACAGTCGTTACCAGGTAGTGGTGAGGTAGATAGGGTGATGGAGTAAGTGTTTAAGTAGGTCACCACTCAAATCATCCTCAACCACCCAAACCTTTTAAAACCACTTTGGACATTCAGAACCACCCGGAATACCTCGAACCACCCAAAACCAAATCAAACCAGCTAAACCTACCCCAAAAAACATTCGAATCCCGCAAATCACCTTTTAGACAATAAATTACCCGAAACGAACTCAAATCCCCCTAAATTTTGTAGAAACTATCCCAAATCACGCCGAAACAGCCTCACAGATAAATGTTTCGAAAGTAGACAACAAGGTCAGAAAAAAGAAGTAAGCTCACCCCCATCACTGTCCTTTCCATAATTTCCCACATCTGCATACACGCACTTGTAGTCGGCATCACAAATTGCAAGAAGCACCGTCGAGAAATCTCCTTTGTAGTTGAAATGCAATGAGCCAGTATTTGACGGAGCCTTCAGCAGAATATGTTTGCCGTCAATTGCGCCTCAATTTAACTGATTTCATAGCAGCTGCATGGAAAACCCGTAAAATAAGCCTACCAATTGCATTCGGAGAATTCCACTTTTCCAAGAACTTCGTAGCAATTATATCCTGTTGTTGATGGAGTCTTTAGGTACTTTCGAGCGAGATGTATGCGAATTGCTTCCCATGTCTCTACAACAATGTTGCTAACCGGGCTAGAACCCAAACGGAACTGGAATGCAAGACTTCGGAAGGATTCACCAGTAGCTAGATACCTCAGCGTGACCATTAAACGCTCTTCAGCAGGAATTGAAGGCCTCTTGGAATTCTTTGTCAGGCTGAATAGAAATCTCAACCGCGATGATAAAGTCTCACCTTGAAAAACAAATTGCAATAAATTGAAGCTAGCAAAATCAATTCTCAAAAATTCATGGAACTTCTCTGGATGCGATTTCAGGTCAGGTAAGAGACTTTTGTGGTAACCATATTTGAATCTTCTCTTATTGAGCGAATGAATTCCAAACCTTCGCGGGCGAGCTTTTGAACAGTAGAAAGCAATAGAATAAGATGGTGAGTGTCCATATTTCTGAAAAAATTATATTGCTTAAGATCCACGACTTTGACAAATACAGAAATTCGACAACCCTTAGATATTATGGAGCCCTCAGAAATCGTTCAAGTCTTTTTACACAATATCAGGATAATTTATTGAAGCAAAACAAAACCCAGGAAAAACAATTCTAGAGATTATCTAAGAAATCATAAGCCATCTCAATTTCTTTGTTAATACCATTCTTGAACTCACAGACTACTTTCCTGTTTCCAGTCTCTTCCAATTTCTTGACGGTTTCGTCAACAAGAAAATCTAGAGCAGAAACGGGGCGCTGAGCTCCGAGAGACGAGGCGAGCGATTTGATTGTGGACTCCAGCAAATCCACAGACTGGAGCTTTTTCTTCGGGACAAAAGGAGTCTCTGCATCTATCTTTTTCTTTTGCTTCTTTGACGATGAAGTGGGACTGAGACCTTAAATTTGCTCAAATTGTGCGCTTCAATTACCTTCTGACTCATCGGACAATTCAACGCTTTCTATTTCATCCCTCTCCACAATGTCGGACTTGTCCTTACAACTTGAAACCATATCCAGGGTCGAACTGTGAGACTCTCGGACATCTAGACTCGCATCCAAAAAGTTCATCCTGTCACGATGTACCCACTTTGTCAAAAGCATTGCTGCACTTCCACTTGCCTTCTTGTCCTTCTGCATCTTGTAGTACTTGCGAAGGTTCTTCCAAAGCATAGCGGCCTTATCCTTGCCTGCGAAAAGAGAAGAATAATGCTCGATATGTTATGATAAAAGCCTATATTTTTCAAGCTCTTTCCCGATTGTTTCCCAGATTGCTCCCTACATAGGTGTTTGTACCCGAATGGTGAAAAGGGTATTTAAGTAGTGTTGCCTAGTTGGCAGTTCTGGGTCAAAGGATCTAGGTTGTGGTACCCAGGTGTCCAAGTAGTGGTGCTCAAAACATTTTTTGTTTCTCTTTCTGTACTAGAGACCAGAAGCAGAGGGATTAGCTTGCCTTTGCCCTTCGAAGAATTCCTCCGAAGAATAGCACAGGCCTGATAATTACTGGGTGCTGTACCCAGGTAATTAACTAGTGATAATAAGATGGTAGTATCTCATACAATTACCAGTATGTTATACGTAAGGAGTAATACCGAAGGAGAACACTAGATATCCATGTGAGGGTATTTTTTAAAGATGCTGTTTATAATGAACGTGCCGCAAAACATGTTTTTCATACCTTTTTGTAGTTTGGGAACATTTTTAAGACGTCCTAACATACGCTGGCCTACCCTGCTCCTAAGCCGAAGCCATGAGAAAAACAGAGCGAACTGGCTACAGGGCTAACTCGCCGTACAGTTAGATCTCGTCGCGACTATTTGTCAAGAAAAAATGTTGTTTGATATCAATTGATCCCGGTCGACGTGTCCGTGGACTGAAGAAAAGACCGAAGAAAGTGAGGCGAGCGCAAAGGAGTATGCGCAAATGAGTTACCGTAAAACCTCTATTAATACCCGGGTCTATTATTAGAGGTCAGGGCTGTGCAGCTCAAAAACAAACCTCCACGTCAACATCCGAACTTCCACCCCCAAAAATTTGAACCTCCGCTTCCACTTCCAACATCTGAGGTGGATGTTTACCAACATCCACTTCCATACCCAAAAAGTTGAACCTCCACGTCCGACATCCACCTCCAGCGAAATTTTTTTAACCTCCACGTCAACATCAACATCCGGAATTTTTCGACATCCACCTCCATTAACCTTCACGTAATTTGGTGATAATACTTTATTCAACTGTAACTGACTACCAAGTCTGCCAAACCACGATGGGTTTTCTTCAATCACTGAAATGAGAAGTTTCGTAATTAAACAAAATGCCAAGAAATTTAAAAAGGCGGGAGTTTCATTTTTAAATTTTTGACACATCTCAACGGAGATGGGTTGGAGGTTCGGATGTTCAAATTTTCGCCACCTCCACTTCCACCTCCGACCTCCGGAGGCGGATGTTTATTCAAACATCCACCTCCGCACCAAAAAAATTGAACCTCCGCGTCCACCTCCGAACATCCGGCCTGGAGGTGGAGGTGGAGGTCAAACATCCACCTCCGGATGTAACTTCCGGATGTTTGCACAGCCCTGTTAGAGGTCACAACTCCCCAAGTCATTTGTGGCATTGTGTTTTTAGCTATGAAAAATCCGCTCAAAAAATAGCCCTGTTTCTTATCTACATTTTGAGTGGTGGTGTGCTTAAAAATGTGAGATTTTTCATAGCTAAAAACACAATGCCACAAGTGACTTGGGGAATTATGTTCTCTAATAATAGACCCGGGTCTATTACGGTTTTACGGTAGGCGCATACGAGTATTAACTTGTTGCTGCATGGAAAGCTTTCCGGAAAACTTTCCGGACAGAAAAGAACGCGGAAAGTTTTCCAAAAAAATGGAAAGAAATATAAACAGGGGAGGAGAAACTCTCTGTGAGCCGAACCCGTGTTACACCTCGTTTTTATGCGTTTTCACTAGGGTTATTTAGACGGTAAGTTACCATTTAGACGGTAAGCTCCGCGGAGGCGGTAGGTAACCTACTACAGCCTGTATAACTTACCAAAAAATGTGTAAGTTTAAAACAGTTAACTACAGATAACCTACAGTTAACTTTACAGTTAACTGTATACTATCACTTGTACAATCCCTTGTTATTTCTGTCCGATTTCTCACCGCCAACCGGAAAGTTTTCCGGAAAACTTTTCCAGAAAACTTTCCGGCTAACTTTCCAAATCTTTTCTGTCCGAAAAGAAAAGCAACCCCATGCAACCCTAACGATTAAATAATTCAATATAGTTCCGTAAATTGAAATTCTGAAGTAAAAAAAATGTTGTATTCTGTGATGCGAAGTTGTGTATTTTGTACCCTCCGCGGATATCGATCAATTCAGAGGGTAAACCACACACAACCACATTGCAGACTCTTCCTGTACAACCTGCCACCCCCTCTATTTGATATATGTGTTCCCATTGTATCGGCTTGGCTTCCCCCACCCTCCCACTAGCTAGAAAGGTGATTGTGGTTGTTAAGTGATTGCCCTTGCGCCCCACCTCATCCTATTGCTTGTCCCTTGCATCTCCGCGGAGATGTCCTGTTGTTATGTGTTGTATGTGTGTGGGAGGAACTGGCAATAGCCAGCCGCCCAGGCTTTCAGTGTGTTGGTTTTATAGCTGTTTTGTGATTTCGCTCTCACTAGCTTTAATAAAACTTACTCCTTGCTTCTCTGACTCTACAACATAAGGGTTAGATTCACACTTTCTGAGGTATATTTGATTGAGATTGGCGTTTGCAGCAACGATTTCATCTTATATTTTTACTATGAAGACAGTGTAAAAATGGTCTTTTTGTATGAACCAGAAACTATTGTCCCTTTGATACGAGACGGTAACTATAGGTCGTCGGCAACTATCGGTCACCAGGATCTGTCGGTAACTTTTGACAGACCGGGAACTATCGTTCCTTTTAAACAGGCCGGGAAGTATCGGTCGTTTTTGACAGGCCACGAACTATTGCCCCTTTTGTACAGGCCGGGAACTATCGGCCGCCGTTAACGCGTAACATACGTCTTCTACAGCTATAATAAGTAAAAGTATAAGTAAAAAAATAAGCCAAGAAAATTTGAAAAAAACATAAAAACAGGAAGACGTACTATTTTATTATTCATGTGATGGCGAATATGATTGGCACACTACACAGCTATTTCTTTACATTTTCAATGTCCTTTAGCTTGCTCGGAGACCTTTTCATGCTTTACCTGTTCTTCTGATGGTGGACTAATTTCCTCCGGTTCTGACTGACAGGATTTCTCGCACTGCTGGGAGACTCCCTCGTTTACTTCAGGAGGCGCATCTTCTGTGCTGAAATTTTCTAAATTCTTCTGGAAATTCTTTGCTTGTTCAATAGCTCCTCTCTGCTTGTCCACTTCCTCGGATTGCAGGCGCTCTTTGTTCAGCTCTTCTTCGATTTTCTTCAGCAAATCCAGACGAGCTTTCGGATCTATCTTACCACCCTCAAATTCAGTAAGTTTCATAGTTGTTTGTTTGCCAAGTTCTAAAATTAATAATAGTCAAACACGTCTAAGGTAAATCAGATTGTACCATCTGGCAAAGACGATATTATAGTTCGAAGACGGTCCACAAATTTGATTTCCTCAGGCAAATAGAGAGCACGAGACAGCAACAGCAATGTTGGAGGTACATTGTCACCCAGAGAAAGTTCCAACCAATTTTTTAGCTGAACAGAAATGATCGAAAAGGGCACAGCTAAAAAGCCATAATAACCTGAGCACGAAGACGATCTTCGTTCAACCCAAGCGCACGCATTCCCCTCGCACGACAAGCGCTTTGCAGATCTAGAGCGGACATAACGTTAACACCCTCAGCAGCTATCAACTAAACATAAGCAGTAAATATACAATAAAAAAACTAAAGCTACCTTATCATCTGACTTCAGCTCGTTGAGTTTAGAATTGAGTTGCATTCGCAAGATTTCAG